>VWZI01021731.1:305030-318753 GCA_013396835.1 Psilopogon haemacephalus
TTCTATTCTATTCTATTCTATTCTATTCTATTCTATTCTATTCTATTCTATTCTATTCTATTCTATTCTATTCTATTCTATTCTATTCTATTCTATTCTGTTCTATCTTCAAACTGTCCAAAGTGTAGGAGAATCCACTACTTCCCTTGGAAGATGGTCCCAAGCAGGGAATTTTCAGATGAAATCTCAACTTTCCACTGCTGAACTTAAGGCTGGTTTTGTTTCTTTATGTCCATGGGGTCAATATATTGTAATAGCAGTAACTGATTGTAATAATATGGCTGCTCTGGAAATGCTGTTAATTAATTTGTATTCATTTAGAGGAATTGTGTGGCATCAAGATGTTATTATATTGTAATCATTGTAGTCCAGCATGCTTCATCTTAAATTCCTACCTTGCAGATGATCACCACACAGGTTACCTGCTGTGAGTCCCATGGCTGTTTAAAAGATGTGGAGATGTGGTGCTGAGGGACATGGTTTAGCACCACACTTGGTAGTGTTGGGTTAATGGTTGGACTTGATGATCTCAAAGGTCTTTTCCAACCAAAGCAATTCTATGAAGTCTCTTGAAGGAGGCATATGGCTTAGTGGACTGCCAACACAGAAGAGAGTCACACCATCGGGGAAGGCCTTGGTACCCCTATAATCCTGTTTCAGCCTTTTAGCAGAACCTTAAATAGGGTTAAGCTAGATCTTCACTTTGAACACTTTGAGCAAAGAATCATTTCAGCCTTCTGCAGTTGTTGCTATCCAAGTAATTTCTTTTGCTGCATCAATGTATCCAAGATATCAGTATTATCTGTAGCATGGAAGTGGGAATGGCTGCAATGCCTTAGAGTCCACAAACTTAATTCTTTGATCCAAAGAAATATGAGATTTCTCTTTTCATAAATCTTTAAGTGATGAACATAGAAACTCCTATTGACAGTCATAGCATCATAGAAAATCCTATAGTCTGTCCTTCTGCATTAAGGGAGGATAAGCAATGCATAAACTCTCTTTAGCAGATACTGTCTAGCATGACTTCTGATGATGGAAACCTCTACATCTCCCTAGGCAATGTCTTGTAGAACTTCACTGTGCTTGCATATGAGACCTGAAAGTGGAAGTGTATTTTAAGGAAGCAGGAGGCCTGAGGAAGTAAAAGACAGGGCGAAGATTATGGTCATAGAACAGTCCAAGAGAGGCGATTCTGCCACTTTCCTCTGGTGAGACCTCACCAGGAGTACTGTGTCCAGGTCTGGAGCCCTCAATACAGGAAGGGTGGAGACCTGCTGGAGTGGGTCCAGAGGAAGGCCACAAAAATGATCGGGGGTTGGAACACCTCTGTTACAAAGACAGGCTGAGGTAGATGGGGTTGTTCAGCCTGGAGAAGTCTCCAGGGAGATCTAGTAACAACCTTCCAGTACCTAAAGAGGGCCTACAAACAGGATGGAGAGACACTGTTTTCACAGGCCTGTAGTGGTAGGATGAAGGGAAATGGCTTCAAACTAGACAAGTGCAGATTTAGATTGGATATTAGGAACAAGTTCTTTACTGTGAGGGTAGTGGAACACTTGCGTGTATTGCTCAGTGAGGTAGTTGAAGCTCCATCCCTGGAGATAGTCAAGGCTCAACAGGGTTCTGGGCACACTGATTTAGTTGAGGATAGAAGTCGAATTAGATGACTTTTAGAGGTCCCTTCAAATCCGGATCATTCTATGATTTCTATTCTATGATTTGTAAAATTAAGTTTGTTTGGGTTTTTGTGTGAATCATTACATAAAAGATATCTGAGGGCAGTGGGATGATGTCTTAGGTCTCACTACAACTCCCTGAAAGGAAGTAGAAGCCAGGGGGAGGTCAGTCTCTTTATCCAAGTGACAGGATGAGAGGAAATGGCCTCAAGGGGACGTTTAAGTTGGATATGAGAAGAAACTTCTTCACTGTAAGGGTTTACAAACAGTGGAACAGGATGCCCCCAGAGATGGTGGAATCTCTCCCCCTGGATGTATTTAAAAGGTGTAGAGATGTGGTGCTGGAGGACATGGTTTAGTGGCAGACTTGGCAGACTTGGCAATCTTAAATGTCTTTTCCAACCAAAACAATTTTTGATTCGGTCATGTAGTGTCTAGGGATAAAATGGTTCTCGTGAAAAACAGAAAGGTGTCTTTTTCTTTTCTCCACCCCACAGACTGTTATTACTGGAAAAGCCAGAAATTTTATTCTTTGATCACAGGGCTAACACCAAACCCATCTAACAGGGAATTGGAATTGTAGATGTGTTAGGAAGACTTAGCATACAACTTAATGGTGAGATTAAAAATAATGTTCCTGAATAATTTTCTCCTTCGCTTCAGAGAAGAAAATCTTATCTCCCAGAAAAATCAAAACAAGGAAAAAAGCACTCATCTTGACTGCTTTCTATCTGCTTCTGTGCTGTAGGCCAAGTTGTAAAGAGGATGTTTACAGCAATGAGGCACTAATATATTCATTGGAATCCAAAGTGTTCCCTGAAAAATACTGAAGTACAAAAGCAATTACCATTAATCATTATATACAATGAGAGGAGCATTATCATCGAGTGATAACGTCTTCTGAAATCATACATTACCACCCAGAATAAAAAGAGAAGCTTCTGCATTGCTATTTCTCTTATCTCAGAATGCTTATGCTTCTTTTTTTTTTTTTTTTTTTAATGTTTTGCTGTTCAAGTGGGGTTTGACCTTAGTGAAAAACACAGAGAAAGTTAACTTTCCATAATAATGAAAAGCATCTCCATTGCAACCTCTGGGTGTGCACACAGGAAATATTTGCTTAGTACTCAAACAGGGTTTTGCAAAGGAAAGTGATGGCTTCCACCCAAATGAAATTCAGCTACCATGCAGAAAAGCAGTGCCAGCTCACTATATCTCTGTACCCTGCCAATAACTTAAGCAGATCATAAGCAAGGGTTGCCCTTCTGCATCAAGAATCATAGAACAGTTTTAGGTGGAAAAGACCTCTAAGATCATCGAGTCCAACCATCGACCTAAGAGCACCATGGCCATTAAACCATATCCCAAAGTGCCATGTCCACACTTTTCTGGAACACTTGCAGGGGCAGTGACTCCACCACCTCCCTGGGCAGCCTGTTCCAACACCTGACCACTCCTGCAGGAAATAAATTTTTTCATAATCTCCAACCTAAACCTTGCCTGGCACAGTCTCAGGCCATTTCCTCTCATTCTATCACCTGATACTAGGGAGCAGAATTGAAGTTGCCTGACTGCAGCTTGCAGTCAAATCTAGCTCAATGAATAGGAAAGGTGAAGGCAACCTGGGGCAGCAATACTCAAAGATAACTTAGTCAAGCAAGCAGAAGCCTTTATCTGATGAGGAGGCATGGAATGTCAAAGAATAATGATCTAGCACATATGTTTCACCCTATGGTGGGGTCACCGTCCCTGGAGATGTTCAAGAAATATGTGGACATGGCACTTTTGGACATAGTTAAAGGACCATGGTGTTGTTAGGTTGATGTTTGGACTTGATAATCTTAGAGGTCTTTTCTAACTGAAACAATTCCATAATTTTAAATTTGCCCTTCCGTGTTCACCCCTTGAGAATATCCCCATTGAAATTTAATTTATTGATATGGCAGGAAACAAATGTTGTGTTTGTCTGAAATTGGCTTTGCCATGGTTTTGCACTGACATTTCTAATTTTTCTGTAAATTTAATAAAATTATACCTAGTCAGATTTTAAAAGATGCCTTAATTTGTTATTTCTAATACACTTAGCTATTTAATTTGCATTTGCGTTAGCTTCCTTCCCTTAATTTCAATGTTCCACTCCAGCTGTGTGGCTATTTGTGTATGTGTGGCTCAAGATAACAGCAAAACACAACATGACTGACCAAAAAAAACTCCCCAGTACTAATGCTTTGTTCATAATTAGAAAAGAGATTATTTGTCCCCAGCTAGGTTTTAAGTGAATTCAGTCTAACATTCCTCCACAGTTGCAACACGCTTTGAAAACCTTCCATTTCAAATATTTAATACTAACTAATAATTTAGAGCTGAGGATTCAAGAGTATGAATTAACTTTGCATGAGTTCTCGTGAAGGATCTACAACAAATTTAAAATCTTTCAACCCTGGAACTTTCAGGTTCAGCCACCTTAAACGTGACCCATTTAAAGAGAGATTTGAGGTGCATCTTTTTGGAGGGAATAGCTAAGTCTCCTGTGGGATTTGCAATGAGTTCTGCTGTGTTTAGATTCCCTCTCTCTGCTTTCTTTCTTAAAAAAACAAAACAAAACAAAACAAAAACACACAAAAAAAACCCCAACAACCAACCAAACAAAAAAACCCAAAACTAAGGCAGAATGCTCATCTCTGGGACAAAAGGTCATTAGGTAGGTCCTCCATGCTCATCCATGGCCTGAAGGTACGTCATTTAAGCTTGGTGTACTTCACCAGAGTATTGTTTTTCATTCATTCATTTAATTTATTTACCTTTTTAGTTTTGGCAGCAATGTTAAGTACTGTGTAAACACAGCCAGGAATTAACTCATTTCCTCTGGTATTGGATCCGTGTTAATTATTTAATATGGAAATTCCTGTTCTTTCTAAACACAGAACTTAAAGATCAGGATCTTGCTAGATCTGAGCTAAACTGCTCTTTCTTGCACTTTTTGATAAATCAGTTGAGTAGGATGAACCTAGCAAAAATCTGTGTCTCACACGGCTGGTGGAACACTGGAACAGATTCCCCAGAGAGGTGGTTTGGACCTTGTCCCTGGAGATATTCAAAGTGAGGCTTGACTGAGCTCTGGGCAACCTGATCTAGTTGAGGGCATCCCTGCTGAATGCACAGGGGGGTTGGACTAGATGACCTTTGGAAGTCCCTTTCATTCTGGACCATTCTAGGATTCTATGATCTGCAACGGGCACCTTTTTAAGGTTGTTACCATGACAGTGGCAGCAAGCACCATAACTTCTGGACCAGCCTCTCTCTTTGAGTGAGTGGAGATTGCCAGAAAGTAATGGGTTTCCAGTTGTCCGTGCTGTGGAATATAGGGTCACAATCTCTCATAGTGTCTAACAGAGATGTAGCGCTTTCAAAGAGAAGGCCATTTCCTCTTGTTCTGTCAACCAATACTAGGGAGAAGAGATTAACCCCCCCACCTCACTCCAACCTCCTTTCAGGGAGTTGTAGACAGCAATGAGGTCTCCTCTCAGCCTTATCTTTTCCAGACTAAACAGCCCAGGTCCCTCAGCTGCTCCTCACCAGACCTATTCTCCAGATGCTTTCCTCAGCTCAGCTGCACTTCTCTTAACATGCTCCAGCACCTCAACACCCTTCTTGTAATAAGGGGCCCAAAATTGAACCCAAATTTAAGACTTCTCTTATCTTCCTCCAGTAAAAAAAAAAATCTCCAAGAAGAATTTATTCTTTCCTATGAGGGTAGTGAGACATTGGAACAGATTGCCCATGGAGGTTGTGAATGCCTCACCCTGAAAGTGCTTAAGACCAGATTGGATGAGGTTTTGAACAACCTGGTCTAGTAGGTGTCCCTACACATGGTGGAGGGGTTGGAACTTTAAGGCCACTTCCAACTCAACCGCAGTATGAGCATCACGTGGCTGTTAGATTGTTGTTTTGCTTCAATGTTTTTAATAAATAACCAAAAGAATGAGTCCCATCTGACTGCATCTGGAACTTATGTCCTCCATATGCAGGCTGCCTGCCATTAGAAAGTTCAGAAGCAAGGTGTGGAAACATCAACATCTCATGCTCTCACAGGAGGGGGAGGTAATCACCCAGCTGGGCACAAGAGCAACAGAAGACTTTTGGCTGCTGGCATGCATGTGCCACACTGATATGTCTCCAGGCCTTTTCCTGTTGATGCAGCAGCTTGCAGCTCTAAGCCTGTGGCTGTTCATGTACTTGGCTCTCAGGCTTGACACTTTAACAGCCTTGTTTGTCTCTTCCACTGGGAAGCACTGAGAGACATCAGTTCTCCAACAAACAGCAGTGCTACTGCCCAGAGGGGACAGCGATGCTAAGTTGCAGTTGCTCCAATTGCAGTCCTCCTCACACTGATAAAAAAGTTATGATGCTGCATATATTTGAGACTCATGCTGGCTGTGGACTTGTATCACAATAACCCTGCCAGACATTTTGCCAGTGTCAAGCAAGCAAACAGCTTAAGAGCTGTTCAATCAAATGCCACCAAAAATGGAAATGCATTCTTTCACCTAGTGACAGGAGTTTTCATATGGGTAACCCTAGATTTGCACCAGAAAACCCAGACTTTAGTCCCCAGAGCCATCCAAAGGCCTTTTTCTATCATCAATCTCATTCTTAATAGAGTATTATTGGTTGGCACTGTGCTGAAGGAAATTTCTCTTGTCTGCACATGTTGCTTCCCAGTAACTAAAATGAAAAATCATTTCAGGAGGCTTTCTTGTAAGTTTATCAGTGCATTGTACACAGTGCTGCTTCTGCAGTCTGTGGAACCTCTTCTAATGTGTCTTATTACTTCCAGACAGAACAAGAAGAACAGTCATTTCCAGAAAGAGAGCACTCACTACAATTATGGGGAATGAGTTATGCATAATACATACACACTGCAAAAATAAGGCTTTAGGCACACTTCAAAAATAAAGCTCATCTGTTCTGTGGATATCCAGGACTAGTTCTTGTCTGGAGTCAAGGCATATTTGTCCCCAGTTCTAACTATTTTCATTCATTAGCCTTTCTACGTCTCTTGTGTAGAGCTACTCTTGTTTCCATAAAGTAGATGATATGGAACTCCTCTTAGTTATTTTTAAATGGTTCCTTTCCCCCCCCTCTAGTTGACCATTTGGCTAGAGCACTTGTAATGTATGATTTCATAGAATCATAGAATGGTTTCACTTGGAAGGAACCTTAAAGATCGTCTAGTTCCAACCTTCTGCCTTGCTTCTTTTCTGTGCAGAATAGCAGAAAATAGGATCTTAAAAACTGGGGAAATTTGTAATTCCATTTCCATTTGCATTTGGGTGTTGGAAGTCCCATGGAAGTAAAAATTAATTCTCCAGTGTTTTAGTCACACTAACAATGTCTAAGTTGCCTGGGTGCTGAACTCTGGGCAGATTTCACCGCTACATGGTCCTAGATAATTTAAGGATTTCACCAGCAATTTGACCTAGACAATGTAAGGATGTGCTTTAGGTTCAGATCCTCAACATGCTTAGGTATGTTTTGAAGAAATCAATTTGCACCATTGCTGGGAAATTCTACTGGTGCCCTCATCCCTCTGGGAAAGAAGAGGAGGCCAAGTGTTGCTGGAGACTGGCTGCCCCTGCAACTGCTGCCCTGAGGCATCCTCCCAGCAAAGCTCCTCTAAATACAGTCACAGAATGCTAAATGATCCTCAAGGATCATTTGGTACAATCTTTCTAGGCAATAGTACAGTTGAAATGAGCTGTCCCAGCTGAGTCAAGCTGAGTCTTCAAAATATCCAATGTAGGGGAATCCACTGTTTCCCTTGGGAGATGTTTCCAACGTCTAACTGTTCTCATGGGGAAACATTTTCTTCTGGAGTCCAATCAGGAATCTCCTCAGGAGTAACCTGTCCCCATTACCCCTTGTCCTTTCCATGAGACTCCTTATAAAAAGGGAATCTCCATCCTCCTGGTAGTCACCCTTTATGTATTGGTCCATGGCAATAAGGTCTTCCTTAAGTTGTCTCAAGGCTGAACAAGCCAAATTTTCTAGTTTTTCTTCATATGGCAGGGCTTCCATTCCTCTGGTCATTCTTGTGGTCCTTCTCATACAGTGGAGAGTTCAACAGAGGGCTTTCAATAAACTTTCCCCTCTTCCACGCTAGCCCTTCTTTCTAAGACAGTTGTGCCATCTTGCTAAACATCTTTTCCCTTTCATTTGAGTTCCCTCCAGCCTGCTAACAGCTTGTTCATAATGGCAGTGCCTGGCACAAGACACAGCATCCCAGGTGCAATTGCTTCAGCACTGTATATTTTCATTCAATGAGATCATTACTCACCACTGTTTTGCAGTAGAGAGGGCAAACAGTGACTCTTCCAGTCCAAATAGTTTTAGTCATCTATTGAGCCTGGCGTGTAGAAGCATGCACCTTGTAAAGGACCAGACTCAAAATTTCATTATCAAACCCAGCTCCATCTTCTGGCCCTACACTCTTGGATAAATAGAATTCTGTGCTTTGCCATTTTGCTGCTGCATATTAATCTAGATTCCTCGGGGTGGGGGGTGGGGCAGAAGCTGATGCTTAGTTTAAACTGCTTTTTCCACAGGATTGTAATCATAGAATCACACAATTGCTTGGGTTGGAAAAGATCTCTAAGATTATTTAGTCCAACCACCTACCTAACACCACTGTGGCACTTAAACCATGTCCCAAAGTGCCATATCCATGCATTTCATGAACAACTCCATGGATGGTGGCTCCACCACCTCCCTGGGCAGCCTGTTCCAATGCCTGTAGCAAAGAAAGGTTTCCAACAATCCAACCTAAACCTCAATTTCAGATTATTTCCTCTTGTTCTATCAGCTGATAGTAGGAAGAAGCAACTAACCCCCACCTTGTGAGATGGCAGGAAAGCTATCCACACAGACAGGGCATTTTCTGCAGTTTATATTAAAACCATAAATAGCTTCAGAAAAAAAATCCCAGCATGTTTGAGAGCTGAATAGTGTGCATTATTTCCATTGTGGCGTTGCCTCTTCTGAACTGGCAGTAGCACCACACTATTTATTCTCTGCAGGGCATCAAGCAGAGGGTGGAAAGGTGAGTGCCTACTCTCTAAAGCCATTTGTTTCAGCAATGCTGTTGAAATACAGCTCAGAATTACATTTAATATGGATTAGAAGGTGGAACCACTTGAAAAGAGAGATGGGGGATTTCCCAGACCTATAAACCTATCTTCTCCATGGGTTGCTTGTTCATTCATCATGTTCCGTGCTTCTGGCAGCTGAAGCTTTCTATGTCACACATAGGCTTTCACCTGGATGGTGCTAGGTCTGTATGAGAATTTATTTTACTCTAATTTTTATCAGAGTTTCACTTCAAAATCCACAGAACTGTTCCTGTCTCATCCTTCACTGGCTTTTACCTCACACACATGGGTGGCACCTGAACAGTGCTCAAGAGCTACTTCATCATCCAAGGCTGTAGACCAGTAGATAACCAGCAATGATTACATACGTGAGCTGGTTACAGTTCATTGCAGACCTTGACCTCATCTCACAATGTGAAAGGCTACCTAGTTCCCTAGTTTTTTTCTGCCCAGAAGGCTGCTAGCAAGTTAGTCAAGAAATGCTTGCCAGGCCAGTAAAGGACTGCAGCACTTTCTCTGGTCACCTGAGTACACTAAACTCAGGTTCTAAAAAAAAATAAATAAATTAGGAATTTGTGTCTGACAAGCCTCTTGATGGCACAGAGAAGTCCAGTTAGAATCATAGAATCATAGAATGGTAGGGGTTGGAAGGCACCTCTGGAGATCATACAGTCCAACCACCCTGCCATAGCAGGATCACCAAGCTGGGTTTCAGAAGTCTCAAGGGGAGGTTCCACAGCCTCTCTGGGCAGCCTGTTCCAGGGCTCTGGCACCCTCACAACAAATAAGTTCTTCCTCATGTTAATATGGAACTTCCTGTGTTCCAGTTTGTGTTCATTGCCCATCATACTGTCGCTGGGCACCACTGAAAAGAAACTGACCTCTTCTTTTTGGCACCAGCTCTTGTAAACATTTATCAGATCCCCTCTCATCCTTCTCTTTTCTAGGTCTCTCAGCCTTTCCTCATCAGACAGATGTTCCAGTCTCTTCATCATCATTGTAACCTCCATTGGACTCTCTCCAGTAGATCCTTGTCCCTCTTGAACTGTGAAACCCAGAAATGGACACCACACTCTAGATGTGGTCTTACAAGGGCAGAGTTGTGCTGCATGACACTCTGTTTCTTGTGGTGTGGCCCAATCTTGTTTGCCTTGTATAACTGCTGACTTCTGCCTTGGTTTTGAAAGCAGGGGATAGAATCCATGATTGTTGGTCCACAGCATGGTTGCATTATGTTTTGCATAGTTTCTTTCAAAATTGCTCTCTCTTAGCTGTTTGAGTTGGGGAAATTACATCTTGCAGCTCAATTCAAGCTGCAGAATGTTCCATCCTCAGGATCACAAGACTTGTATTTAAACATTGGTTAATGTTTAACCAGTGCCATACATAATTGCTGGAAATAAAATATTTTTGTTTCCAAGTTTATGTTTAAGAAGCAAAATTTACAAAAAGGATCTTTATGTTTTGATACACTTCAGTCAACAGAGGCATAACTGTTTGCTATGTTCAGTGTTTTGGATATTCTGCTTATCATATTTGAACAGATTTGAGATCTGGGAACAGAGCTAGTTTAGTCTGGAGAAGGCTAAGGGGAAACCTCATTGCTCTCTACAGCATCCCAAAAGGAGGTTGGAGTAAGGTGGGGGTTGGCCTTTCCTCCCTAGTATCGCATGATAGAACAAGAGGAAATGGCCTGAAATTGTGCCAGGGAGTTTTAGATTGGAGACTAGGAAAAATTTCTTTGCTGCAAGAGTGGTCAGGCACTGGAACAAGCTGCCCAGGGAGGTGGTGGAGTCACTGTCTCCGGAGGTGTTCAAGAAATAAATGGCCATGGAACTTTGGGGTATGATTTAATGGCTACCGTTTTGTTAGGTTGCCAGTTGGACTTAATGATCTTAGAGGTCTCTTCCAACCCAAATAATTCTATGATTCTATGAAATCTGACTCTGCCTTGCGTTAGAACTACACAGCTCCGAAGAGGAGATCTTTTGCCTCCTGTCCTAAAACATGTGAAGCTCAGCTAGGATTTCTTACACATGGGGGAGATATTAGATGCTTTTTACTTTGCACGTGATTTGTGCTTTAAAAAACAATTTTGGTGAAAATAATCCCAATGAGACTGTTTGTCCTGTCTCTTCAAATCATACAACTGCTTTTATACTCTGATCTTGCAAGCTTTGCTTTCTTCAAAATACTCTGTAGCCTGTGCTGCAGTAATCTCCAACACTGGGATTTTGACTATAGAGAAAAGAACTGCTTCTTACATGATCCTGACTTGTAATGGAATATAAAGTTATATTAAGACTACTGAAGTTTTTGGGGTTCTTTTTTTCCCCCCTTTGCCTTATATATCCTTTTTTCCACCTTATTGATTCAGTTATCTGCTTCCACCTTGCAGTGGCTATCAGAGCTTCAGTTCTTATTTTAGATTGGGTGTCACTCCTGATAGTTAAGAAATGTAGCATAGTGGCCTTCTTTTTTTTTTTTTTTTTTATGAAAAGAGATAAGAATCATAGAATTGTTTCTGTTGGAAAAAAACCCTCTATGACCATCAAGTCCAACCATGAGCCTAACATCTCCATGGCCATTAAGCCATGTCCCATGGTGACATGTCCACACACTTCTTGAACACCGTCAGGCATGGTGACTCCATCACCTCCCTGCCAACCTGTTCCAATGCCTGACCACTCTTGCAGGTAAGATACTTTTCCTGATATCCAACCTAAAACTTCCCCTGGCACTATTTTAGGCCATATCCTCTTGTTCTGTCACCTGATACTAGGGAGAACAGACCCATCCTCACTTCACTCCAACCTCCTTTCAGGGTGTTGTAGAGAGCAATGAGGCCTGCCCTCAGCCTCCTCTTCTCCAGACTAAACAATCCCAGTTCTCTCAGACACTCCTCACCAGACCTGTTCTCCAGACCCTTCATCAGTTTTCTTGACCTTCTCTGGACACTCTTCAGCACCTCAGAAGTTTTCTTTCCGAGCCCAGGATTCCAAATGTGGCCTCATCAGTGTCCAGTACAGGGGCACAATCACTTGCCTACTCCTGCTGGCCACACTATTGCTGATCCAGGCCAGGATGCTGTTGGCCTTCTTGGCCACCTTGGCACAATGCTGGTTCAGGTCCAGGCAGCTGTCAACCAACACTCCCAGGTCATTCTCTGCCGGCAGCTTTTCAGCTACTGTGCCATAAGCCTGGAGCATTGCATGGGATTTTTGTGAAGAAGAAGAAATAAAAAAGTCTTATAAAGCCTCGTCATCCCCTTCATTCCCTTAGAACACAAGTTGCATACGAGTTGTGGTGGCCAAAGTAATGATTCCACTTTGCGTTATTTTGTATGTGAGAATTGTAGGAGGTCACTATATAGTGAGACTATAACAGCACACTGGAAGGAGTCATCCTTTTAAAGAGCCATGCAAGTGTGCAACTGCTGATCTTTGAAGCACTGCAGGCAGAAGACAGTGATGGTTTATTTTAGCACAAACAAAAGCAGAAGCACAGCTCAGTGTCTCACTGACTGACTCTAATCTAGCAAGCTTTCTTGAATTTCATAGGGCGGTAGCTGAACAGCAGCTATCCAAGAAAACTGCTATAAAACCTTTAACTCAATATCCCTGTGCTGGACTCCAATCCTTTCTGCCTTTCCAGCTGGCATGTTTACTGCCTGAGCACCTACAGAAGGTGTAAGGAGAGTGAGGCATGCCAGGTCGGATCTGGAGAAGCTCCAGCCGCTTCTCCTGGCTTCTAATATCTCATTCCCATTTCTATTGATAGCCTGTCTTCCTGTCCCACCCCACTGACAGTAATCTCTTTCTTGTTCCTGCTTGTTGGCAGAGCTCCACCCTACCAGATTTTTTTCATTTGTAGTACTCTACTGCTGTTCCCAAGCACATGCCTCCCTGAGGCTCTGAAAATCTCACCCTGTCGTGTTCACAGCAGCTGTTCTTCTTCCACAAGTCTGTGTGAGGGCAGTCAACACTGCCTGCTTTAGAGAAAAGTGCTTTAATCTTCATGAGTGACAAGGAATAAAAGTAATTTCTTCTCAACCTCCTCCTTCCTCTGCAATGCCTCTTGCTTTGTAGTCCAGTATGTTTATGCAAATAGCTTTTCATAGATTCATAGAATGGTTTGAGTTGGAAGGGACCTTAAAGGTCATCTAGTTTCAAACTCGTGCCATGGACAAGGACAACTTCCACTAGACCACATTGCTCAAGGCCTCATCCAGCCCAGCCTTCAATACCTCCAGGGAAGGGGACTCCACAACCTTCCTGTGAAATCTGATCCAATGTCTCACCACCTTCACACTAAAGAATTTCTTGCTAACATCCAGTCTAAATCTCCCATCTTCCGGTTTCAATCCATCCCTTCTCATCCTATCACTACAAGCCCTTGTAAAAAGTCCCTTGCCAGCTTTTCTCTATTCCCTTTCAGGTGTTGGAAAGCTACTCTAATGTCTTCCTGGAGCCTTCTCCAGGTTGAACAGCCCTAACTTCCTCAGGCTGTCCCCATAGAAGAGGTGCTCCAGCTCTCTGACCATCTCTGTGGCCTCCTCTGGACCTTATCCAAGAGTTCTATGTCCTTCTTGTGCTAAGGGCATGAGAGCTGGATGCAGTACTCCAGGTGCTTTTAACTAGGTCCTCTCTGTCTTGCACACATACATCTTATGGACATATCCATGTGAGTATGCATTTATATTAGCTCAAGTAGTTAATTCTGGTTATTTGTTAATCATTTATTAACAATTCCAGCTATCTCTTCCATTGCCTGATTTGCTGTAAAAAATCACTGCCATTCCAGGACCCCAAAACTACACTGGTTTTATTTGTTGTCTCCCTGTAAGCAGGTAGCAACTGAAGCTGGCTAAAAAAAAAAAAAAAAAAAAAAAACAGA
>VWZI01021731.1:328918-411655 GCA_013396835.1 Psilopogon haemacephalus
AGGAGGATCTGCTCCATGATCTTGCCAGGCACAGAGGTGAGGCTGACTGGTCTGTAGTTCCTGGGGTCATCCTTTTTTGCCTTCTTGAAGATAGGTGTTATGTTTGCCCTTTTCCAGTCAGCAGGAACTTCACCAGTCTGCTATGACCTTTCAAATAAAATGGACAACGGTTTGGCAACTTCATCTGCCAGTTCCTTCAGGACCCGTGGGTGGATCTCATCAGGCCCCATGGACTTGTGCACGTTCAGGTTCCTTAGGTGCTCACAAACATGATCTTCAATTACAGTGGGCAGGTCTTCACTCCCCCAGTCCTAACTCTTGCCCTCTGGAATTTGGACATTGTGGCTGGAGCACTTGCTGCTGAAGACTGAGGCAAAGAAGTCATTGAGCACCTCAGCCTTATCCATGTGCATCTCAGCCTTATCCATGTGGATGAAAGAAAATAAACTCTGTACGAAGGCTGGGAGTAAAATTAACCATTGATGTGTCAAGAGGGGTGACATGAAGGCAAAGGGGCAACAGAGAGCAAAAGCAGACAAAGATACAGTCATTGAGAGTCACTGTGCAGAGAGGACCTGGCATGCTCTAAGTATCTCCTGCAGCACCTGCAGTTCCTGTATACTTATCTTTGCCAACAGAGAAAGTGCTCTGTACAATGACAGCCATGGTAGTGCTGGGTCAATGGTTGGACTCAATGATCTTGGAGATCTTTTGCAACCAAAACAATTCTCTGATTCTATGACTCTGAAAGTGTTCAACACCAGTATCTGGTCTCCTGAATGTCATCTTTTGATTGCATCTTGATCTACTTTTGCCTTTTGTTGCTCACTTTCCTTAATTTTGCCCTTTGCAATCTACATTGGTTCATTTTACTCTCAGTCTCTGTACATAGTTTCTCTTGACTGAGATGGGAGGGTCAGGCTCTTCTCCCTAGCATTGGTCTCTTTGTGGTGTCGAGTAACAGAGTGACAGGAAATGGCCTGAAACTGTGCCAGGGGAGGTTTAGATTGGATATTAGGAAAAATGTCTTTGCTGCAAGAGTGGTCAGGCATTGGAACAGGCTGCCCAGGGAGCTGGTGGAGTCACCAGCCCTGGAGGTTTTCAAGAAACGTGTGGACATGGCAATTTGGGACATAGCTTAATGGCCATGATGGTGTTAGGTAGGTAGTTAGACTAGATGATCTTAGAGGTCTTTTCCAACCAAAACAATACAATGGTTCTGTTATCTGCAATATTGTAAAGTTAATAATATTAAATACATTACTTCTGAGCAGGCTACTCCCACAGAAAGACAGCTGCTATCCCAAGGCATCCTTCCCTTTCAGAATAAGTAAGAGTCTATCTTAGGTATTTTAGACCTAAGTCTAAAAGACCTAGGTCTAAAATAGCTGCTGCTTTAGACCTGGGTCTAAAGCAGCAGCTTTAAAAGCTGATGTCAGTATATTGTATTATTTCCCCCAAATTCAAAGCATCCATACTTAATATAAGACATCAAGGATAGGCAGTTGAAAGGCACATTGTGGCCTTGCTTGTCTGAGTCCTTGTCAAGACACCTTTGTGCAATTCTTTTTTTTTTTTTTCTTCTTCCTTGTCATTGTCTCTTCAAAGCACAAAAGGATTTGAAGAGTCATGAAATAGGAAGGTTATGGCTTTACTGCAAGGCTACCAGCTGGAGGCTTGAGCAGATGAAAGCAAATGAGTCCCTCAAAGACTAACATTTAAGAGATGCCTTGGAGGTGAAACAAAACAATCCACAATCAAATAGTGTCTTACTGTGCTGAATTTTACAAGCTGTGTGTTAACTACCACCCAAAAGTAGACCCAAATGAGGGAACTTGCCGGGGAATGTTATCTTGAATTACAAACTTGGCTAACGTAACTTCAGTATCTGGTTTTATGAGGACATTTCAGTTTGTAAAGCTTTCTGGAAAAAAAATCCCCAGGGAAGTAATGGATGCACCCTCCATGAAGGTGTTCAAGACCAGGATAGGTAAGGCCTTCAGCAACATGGTCTAGTGAAAGGTGTTCCTGTCCATGGCAGGGAAGTTGGAACTAGATGATCCTCCATGTCCCTTCCAACCTAAGCCATTCTATGAATCTATGAATCCTTCTGTTTTCATTTCCCTCAAAGAAAGGAAATTGGGTTTTGACTGGCAGATAGAAATTGAAAATTGCATCTCAGTGTGGACAGTAGATAGATTTATGGGAACTTTCATAAGAGTTGTGCCCCAAAAAACTTTAAGTTTCCTTTCTCATTAGGGTTCTTCAGCACTTCATGTTTCAACTGATTTCCTCATTAATAGGAGCTTCCATCAATAGTAGGAGCTTAAATAGTCTTAGATTTGGGGTGATTTTCATCAGTTTCTGCTGAGTTCATTTGGGAGTCAAATCCAATGTAATGAAATGTAAGAGGAAGAAAGCTGGTGAAGGGTATGGAGAACAGATCTGGTGAGTAACAGCTGAAGGAATTGATGTTGGTTAGTCAGGAGAAGAGGAGGCTTTGGGGAGACCTCATTGCTGTCTGCAGTTAGGTGAAAGGAGGTTGGAGTAAGGTGGGAGTTGGTTTCTTCTCCTAGTATCAGGTGATGGAACTGGAGGAACTGGCCAGAAAGTGTGCCAAGGGAGGTTTACGTTGAATAGTAGCAAGAATTTCTTTCCTGCAAGAGTGGTCAGGTATTGGAACAGGCTTCCCAGACAGATGGTGGAGTCACCATCTCTGGAGGAGTTCATGAAACATGTAGCCATGGTACTTGGGGATGTAGCCTAATGGCCATGGTGGTCTTAGGTTGATGAGATCTTAAAGATCTTTTCCAACTGAAACAATTACATGGTTCTGTTATTCTGTGACATATGCGTCCAGGTTTTAGCTGATGTGGGTCTAGAAGTCTGTATGTGGGAGCACTCTAGGTTGTGACACATATTGAGTTTGTTCTTCCTGCGAGCTCATCTTTCGGGCTGACAGGTCCAATACACTATGAGAGCCATTGTGGTCACTGAATACTGTCCTGCACTGCTGAGTGCAGTAGAAACAATGGGACTGTCTGGCTGAGCTAGTAACTGCCTGCTTCTGAGCTCCTCCTAGATCACACCATTCAAAGTGTCACTAGAGCAGGCCATTTGTGAGGTAAGAAATGTGTTGGTTTATTGTGTGCATATACTTCCCTCAAGAGTCTGCTGAAAACCAGCTGGTGTTTGGGGTTGGAGTATTTATGGAGCATCTTGCAAGTGATTTTCAAATTCTGCTGTTTAGCACCTTCTTCATGCCATATGTTCTGCCATATCTTCCTAGGCCTTTTTTTTTTTTTCTTTTTAAATTTTTTTCCCTTTTTTTTTTTTTTTCCTAACTGAGATGTTAAATCTTGGTACAGTAAATATCACAGAATGATTTTTTTTCCCCATTTGTTTGAACTTACAGTTAGTGAGTTAACATAGTTGATGCTCCTCTTACCCCCATCTCCAAAATGAATTTTAGTTTTACACTTTCAAGCTGTGTCACACATTTAGATAAAGTGTGTCTATTTACGGTTATCTTATTGCAATTCTGTGAGGCAGAAGGGGAGGTGTGGTTAATGCATCTCACTCTGCACTCTGAAGTTTAAGCTTCATCTAACATGGAAGCTGATGGAGCTGTGAGTACCTGGCAGGTCAGTGACTCAAATTACTGCTAAGCCCTGGCTTATCCTCTGCTGAAAGCTATCTTAAAGTGGAGAATCACAGAATCACAGAGTTGGAATAGACCTCTAAAATCAAGTCCAACAATCAACCTAGCACTACCATGGTCATTAAACTATGCCCCCAAATGCCATGTGCACACATTTTTTTAACATCTCCAGGTGACTCCACCACCTCCCCAGGCAGTCTGTTCCAGTGTCTGGCCACCCTTTCAATAAAAGATTTTTTTTTTCATACTATCTAGCCTAAACTTCCCCTGGTCCAGCTTAAGGCCCTTTGCTCCTGTCCTGTCATTAGTTACTTGGGAGCAGAGGCCAACACTGGCCTCACTATAGCCTCCTTTCAAGTACCTGTAGAGAGCCTCAGCTTCCTTCAGGCCAAGCAGTCCCAGGTTCCTCATCTTCAAGCCATGAAGTGTTAAAGGAATCAGGAGCTTGTAGGACTGTTGTTAAGGGAGTGGCTAGATTTGATGACCTCAAAGGTCATTTCCAAGCACAGTGATTCTCTGGTCTCTCCTTTGGTGAGAGGTAAGCTAATCTGGAATTGCCTTGCATTTGTCAGTAAGCAAAAGTGCTACCTCAGAATCACAAAAAACATCATGTTGGAAAAGTCGTCTTGTTCAACCCCTGTGCAGTGGACAAGGACATCTCCATCTAGATCAAGTTGCTCAGGGCACCATCAAGTGTGACCTTGAATGTCTCCAGGGATGGGGCCTCAGCCACATCTCTGGGCAACCTGTAACTTGTTTCCCAAGCTCAGCTCAACATCTCATCAGACTAACTTTTCCTGCTGTACCTTTTTTCCTGTACTCCATGTATGTAACTTTGGCCTTGTATCTGGTTTTAAAAGCTCGTCTTGTAACAGCTCTACCCCTCCATTTCCATTGTGTACTGCCAACAAACAGGATCCAATTAAGGGACTGAAACCAGGAAGTGAACTCAGTAAATTTTGTAAAGCTACATTAAAATCTGAGTTTTTCAAATGTTGTGATTTGGGTTTGCTCGGTCTGGTTTTTTGGAACATATTTATGAGCTTGAGAACTTGGAGCTAGTCTACTAAGTCATCTCTGCCCATACACGTCCTACGCTGTTTACAACTGTGTGCCATCATACTGGAAACTAAGTGATCAAAACATAAAAACACAACAGGCAGTCTTTAATATATTTTTAAATGGATTTTTCTGAGTAACAGAACCTGCTCGGTGCAGCTTCTTAAGGGCTGCTGTGGCCACCAAATGTTTTTCTACTCATTTTACTACCAGTCCTTTTGCTGTAGGGGCTAGGAGCTCTCAGTGTTCATAAATTTCTAGCTTCTCAATGTCTCTGGAAGAGGACCACAAAGATGATCAACGGACTGGAGTGCCTCTTCTACAAGGACAGTCTGAGAGTGCTGAGGCTGTTCTGTCTGTAGAAGAGAAGGCTGCACAAAGACCTTATAACTATGTTTCAATATCTGAAGAGGACCCACAAGAAAGCTAGGGAGAGACTGTTGACAAGGCCCTGTAGTGATAGGATGAGGGGCAGTGGTTCTAAGCTGAAGCAGGCTACAATTAGATTGGACATTGGGAGGAAGTTCTTCACAATGAAAATGGTGTGACACTTGAACATGTTGCCTAGAGACGTGGTGGAGGCCTGGTTTCTGGAGACGTTCAAGGTTAAACTTGATGTGGCCCGCAGCAACCTGATCCAGTGGTAGGTGTCCCTGCTGACTGCAGAGGGGTTGGACAAGATGACCTTGGGGGTCCCTTCCAACCTGATGCATTCTAAGATTCAACGATCTGTAGACCTTAGGTGCCTTGTCCAGTGCAGTGTGTATTTTTAAAAGTTTTGCTGAAGTTTCCATCAGGTCTGTCTGTCTCCAGCCACTCCAAAATGATAGTTTTATTCTAGGTGATTGATAGAAGATATCCTAGCTCTATATCCAAAGCATAACACTGTAAATCACTGCCTTTCATTTGTAAGGAGCAAAATTGTATTCACTTTTTTTGCCACCATTTATCATTCTGAGACTAGGCTTGATTTGTTTTCTTGGTTAAGCTCTGAGAAATCAGGGCATGTATCTTATGAAGCCCCTTCTGCACCAGTAGAGGAAACAGGCTTGTGTTTCCTCAAATGCTTTCTGCATCCTAATATCCTCCAGCATATGACTGCAGAAGCCTGTTGCTCAGAAGGTTACCGAGATGATTTTTCCCCCTTTTTTCAAGTTAAGCACAAACTTAATCATGCCTGTATCTTTGACTCCTTATCTCCTTAGGGATATGAAAAAAAAAAAAAATGCTGTTTATCTGAAAGCTATTCTTCTGTGAGCTAAAGAATAGACTAGCAACTGTATTTCTCTATATCAGTTTGTCCTATGGGAAATTGTTTCCTTGTGTTTCCGAAGGTCTTGGTCTAAATCAACTCTCCAGAGGCACCTTAGGAACCAAAACAGATTATTAGAGATGTCCCTCTGCTTATAGATTTTTCTCAAAACCCTCTCATTTTGTATGTTTTTATTCATTTGAAGTTTTTCAAGCAGGGTTGACTGCATGCACAATTTCTGCTTGGAGATTGCTCTTCCAACTGAGTCTATGCCAAGTTTGAAGCAAATAGTATTAACCCCTTTTTTCTTTGACACAAGTGAAGGGGCACAAAACAACCCCAGAAAAGCAGATTCCACAGTACTAGTTTACTCCAGTAATCTAAAGCAGCTTCGGACTACAGATTTGAAGTTATCAGGGATTGAAATGGTGGTTTTCTTAGAGGCAAATATTCCATAAATACCTCAGCAGTTTAATTTTGTGTGGATACAGTACAGAAGGGTTGGGATAAGTCCAGATTAGAAAATAAAGAAGCTAGTGCAGGTCTTTATATCAGACACATGTTCTTACCAAGATGGCCCAAAGCTGAATCTGCAGCTCCCTGGTAGGGACTGGGGGTTGATCTATAAGAAGGCAGCTCCATGGAGAAGGACCTTGGGGTCTTGGTGGACAATGAGTTATCCATGGGATGCCAATATTCTCTTGTGGCCAAGAAAGTCAGTTGAATCTGGGGATGCATTAAGAAGACTGTCCAGCAGGTCAAGGGAGGTTCTTCTGCCTGTCGCACTGCCCATCACTTTGGGAGTGTTGTGCCCAGTTTTTGGCTCCCCAGTTCAAGAGGGACAGGGAACTGCTGGAGAATGATCAAAAGAAGGCTACAAGGATGATAAAGGGACTGGAACATGTGTCTGATGAGGAAAGGCTGAGAGACCTGGGGCTCTTTAGCCTGGAGAAGTGGAGGCTGAGGCTGAGAGGGAATCTTATCAGTGTTTAAAATATCTGAAGGGTGGGTGTCAAGAAAAAGGGGCCAGACTGTATTCATTGTTGCCCTGTGGTAGGACAAGGGACAATGGACACAAACTGGAACAAAGGGAAGTTCCACATGAACATGAGGAAATAGTTCTTTGCTATGGGGATGATGGAGCACTGCAGCAGGATGCCCAGAGAGGTGGTAGTCTCCCTCTCTGGAGATTTTTAAAACTGACACGGACATGTTTGTGTGTGTTCTGCCCTAGGTGATCTTGCTTTGGCAGGGGAGTTGGACTGGATGACCTCTAGAGTCCCTTCAAACCCCCTACCATTCTGTGATTCTCTGACAGGGACCAACACCAGTAGCAGACCCACAAGGATACCATGGCTGTCCTCAAGGGCTCTAGTCAAGGGCTCTAGTCAAGTGGCTTCTCTGGCTTCCCATGCAAACAAGATAAAATTTCTTTCTCTCAGTATGTGCCCGAAGGAGAACATACTCATGCTTGCAAGGAGTGACATTCTGCAGTTGCATGAGATGTGATTACTTTAGCTATTAATTACAGTTATTAGTTTGGACATTTTCCAGTGTGCTGAGGGAGATTGCTTTTCTGTGTCACAAGACATATTGGCAGCACAATTTTCAATTCAGTAAGTGTGTTTTCTCTCTTCTCTGACTGTCATCTGAATTCCACAAAATTGCATATTTTTAGGGGTTGGAAGAGACCTCTGGAGATCACCAAGTCCAGAGCAGGATCACCTAAAGCAGGAACATGTTCAGGCAGATCTTGAAAGTCTCCCAAGACAGAGACTCCACCACATTTCTGGGCAGCTGCTCCACTGCTCTGCCACCCTCAAACCAGAAAAGTTCTTCCTCATTCTTAGATGGAACTTCTTATGTTCAAGTTCATGCTTGTAGTGGGTTTGCAGTTCCCTGCCACACCCCCCTCCCCCCCCCCTTAATAAACCCAGGCTAAAACTCAGGAAAACACTGGAAGTTAATGAATGAAGCTTTATATTTACAGCAATGCACAATATACAAGCAAATATTTACAAGACATAACAGATATTTACAGATATATACAGTGAAAAGGCAATACAGACACCACATCCCTCCCGGAGACCAAAATCCCCAAGAGAGGGTAACCAAACACCCCCCACTACCACCTTTCCCTCCTTCCCCAGCCTTATCTCACCACCTGTTGATGCTGCAGATAAGCTGAAGATCGGTCAGAGATTAGTAATAGGAAGGAGTTAGTAGTTTTACTTTGAATTAGCTAAAAGACAGAGACAAAGAGGGATCATGCCAGAGAAGCAGCCGCTGCCAGACACAGACAGAAGCAAACTGCTCATTTGGTGGTTTAGAGAAGAGCTCTTAAAACAACTTTTTTTTCTTTCTCAGTGAAACTCAGTGAAGTGACACACTGTGTTTAACTCTCTCAGCCAATAGTCTAATTTCTCACTCAAATTCTCCAATTAGCTCAAACCAACACAATGCTCATTACCTCTTGTCTTGTCACTGGGAAGCACTGAGAAAAGTCTGGCCCCACCATCCTGACACCCACCCCCTAGGTATTTGCAAGCACAAATTTCATAAGTTTTTGTTTTGTTTTGTTTCAAATATAAAGAGCTGATTTTTTTCAGAGCTTTGGGAAGAAACTTTCTAAACTGACTCCAACAAATTGTGGCAGTACATAACATTGACCTTTCCTAGTCACATATTTTCAGAGTATGAAGAGAGGATGAGAGAGGAAAGGAAGGAGAGGACCTGAAGGGAAATCTAGAACATACACAGGAGGGGCACACATGTTTTGTCTCTCCTGCCCTTCATTACTGTTTATTTTTGAGAGACATAAAGTGAAGAGCAGAAATGTTCAGGCTCAGCTAAGGCTTATAAAATAGCTGCTGATACAACAAGCTTTTCAGATGTCTCTGAGGGCATTTTGCATGCAATCTCACACTGGCAGGGGATGGTGGGCATGTTGCTCAAAGTGAAGTATAGCCAAAGTTTGGGAAGCATAGGGAACATGTATCCCTCACTGTACAGCACTGCGGTCCAACAGGCAGCTGGGAGGCACAGCCAGGCAGGCTTGTCCTCAGCTAGAGGCTGTGAGTCTGTACAACTGTCCCTGATGTAAAAATTTGTCTTGCTGAAAGGCAATGTGCCCATAAAGCAACTGTCAAACATGTGTGTCAGTCAAAAAATGTCATCTCTAGATGCTGGAAATCATTGTTATATCTCTGCTGCAGTCACGGAACTACCAAGTTTCAAATAATACACAGGTCATCAGAAAGATAGGGTTAAAAATGCACTGTGTATTCTTAAGGCATTCTGCAATTTTCTGTCTATCTAATAGTCAGTTTTCCATGAAATCAGGAGAGATATACTACAAAAGAAAATCAGGGACAGCAGCAGGGAAGTGCATGAAAGCTCTGGCAGAACTCTGCTTTTAATCTGGTGCCAATGGGACTCACCTAATCATAGAATCATAGAATTGTTTTGGTTGGAAAAGACCTCCAAGATAATCAAGGTCAACTACTGAACACCATGGCCATTAAACCATGTCCCAAAGTACTATTTCCATATGTTTCTTGAACACTTCCAGGGATGATGACTCCACCACCTCTCTGCCCAGCCTGTTCCAATGCCTCACCGCTCTGGCAGGGAAGAAAATTTTCCTAATCTCCAACCTAAACCTCCCCTGGCACAATTTCAAGCCATTTCCTCTCATTCTATCACCTGATACTACGGAGAAGAAACCCATTCCCACCTCACTCCAACTTCCTTTCAGGGAGCTTTAGACAGCAATGAGG
Organism: Psilopogon haemacephalus; assembly: GCA_013396835.1. Classification (NCBI taxonomy): domain Eukaryota; kingdom Metazoa; phylum Chordata; class Aves; order Piciformes; family Megalaimidae; genus Psilopogon; species Psilopogon haemacephalus. The sequence continues at coordinate 338,670 of VWZI01021731.1, forward strand.
TCTCCCTTCAGCCTCATCCTCTTGAGACTAAACAACTCCAGATCCCTCAGCCACTCCTCCCCAGACCTGTTCTTCAGACCAGTTTTGTTGCCCTTCTCTGGACATGCTTCAGCAACTCCATGTCCTAATGATCATATCTAAATTTGCACACTTAATTATCTCCAGAAAATGAACATAATGTCTGCCAATAGTCAAATGCTTGCTGCATTGTAGCTTGTGCTGAAGAGAAAAACTTGGTGCTCAAGATCATCAACTAAAAAACCTCCAAAGATTATTCTTTCAGTATGTTTCTTTCTAGGACTCTCCCACATGGCTATGGATTAAAAACGGTTCTCTGCTGCTTCCTCGTAACTTCTGTGTTACTTCCAACTTTCAAACAGTGGTTTGAAATGGAAAAAGCATTCATTTGACCTCAAGAATAGTCATACCTTAAGAGATAATAGTGTAATCATTTATTAACACTTATGGATTTTCTGAAGAGGGAACCCCACATAGTTTTGAAAGTAAATAAAGGATTTCACTGACTCATATAATAATAGGGGTTGGAAAGGGCCTCTGAAAATTGAGTCCAATTCCTCTGCCAAAGCAGGAACACCTAGGGCAGCTCATGCAGGAACACATCTTCATGGGTTTCAAAAGTCTCCAGAGAAGGGGATTCCATAACTCCCTAAGGAGCCTGCTCCAGTGTTCGATCGCCCTCAAAATAAGGAAGTTTTTCCTCATGTTGATGTGGAACTTCCTGTGTTTCACCTTGGATCCATTGCCCCTAGTCCTATTGCTGGGCACCATTAGAAACAGGTTAGCACCTTTTACTTGACACCCACCATTCAAATTTGTAACAGTTAAACTGAATATTCTATTTGCCCACCCTTCTTGGTTTTCATCTGAGCATGAAAATGGCCAAAATTTGGCCACAAATCGGCCACAAATCTATTGAGAACTTGAAGAGGTATGGCCCCAAAACTGCAGCTTTGGCAGCTCAAGACAGGAATAGTGACTTCATAATAGCTAAAAACAGTTCTTGAGTTTCCCACTGCCTTCTGAGTCTTTGTCACTCTTTTGAGCCCAGCTTTATTTTCTTTCTATTAAGGGAGTGATGCTCCCAGAGGTTGGAGAGAAAGCTCTGCCTGTCAGCTGCCTGTGCACTGCAGTCAGAGTTAATCATATGCATTTTCTCTCCCTGACTGCAGCAATACAGATTTCATTTCAGTGCAACAGAGCCTTTTCATTACTAAAATGAGCATGGTGGAAGGGCCTAGAAAGGTATGTTCTGTAACATACTCTACCCAGGAGCTGAGTAATTTACCCAAGCACATACAATAATAGCAGCTTCCAAGAGCAAAAATACCTCAGGTAATTTCTTCTGTGATGTACCAAATGCCATTATTTCCCTTTAACTTTACTGGCAGACTGGGAGGCAGAATAAGAGGCCACTTAATTAAGAACAAATAGATGTTCAGATTTCCACCTCTGTCCACCATCCCACGCCTACCTCCTTTAATATGACTCAGCTGAGATAATCATCTGAGCAGCTATAAAGCAAGGAACAGCTGCCCCTTGTCCTTCACTAAGAGCTAGACTCTAATCTTTGGCACTTGCTAAGGTTTCTTACAGTTGCAGTAGAAGAATAATAGCATTCCTTCATTACTTCTAAGTGATGATCCGAGATAATCCACTGGGCACCAATTGAACACCCTATCCCCCAGCAAGTAGTCTCCAAAAGGGACAAGATAAATGAGCATTGAAAAATCAGCTGTCCTCTCCATACATCTTCTCATCACCTCACTACTTCTGTCAGTCGCTCTATTGTTGAGAGCTGAGTGAAGAATGGTTGGAGGGGTTTTTTTAGCCAAAGTATTAATAACTTTCCATCCCTTTATATGGCAGGAGCCTACTTAAATGACAATAAAACATCACCGACAAGGAAAAGTGATCAAAGCCCCTAAATGAAAATGGCATAGAGCCTTGTCCATAACTCTTGTTAAGTATTTAATCTCATCTCCTTCAAGCGTTGCTCAAAAGAGGTTTAGTGCTGCTAAGGATGCCTTTTCTACCATAAGGTACCTGTGAGGGGCTTTCTATGGAGAGAAAATAGAGCAGTCAATACTGCTAATGGTGCTGCAGAGAGACATTGGGGTGTTTTTATCTAGAAGATGCTACTGAAAATGGTGTAGCTGCTGACACCTATTGTGATAAATGGAATTTAATATTGGCTGGAGATGAAAAGTTATAATAGAGTGTAAAGGAATTGCCTGAACGCGGTCTCATGTTACAATATCATTCAAGATAGCCTGACATTTCTGACTGGAGGTGATTGATTAAGTGGTGTATGCATGTCTGTAAATTCCTGTACATAATGTAACGCAGCTAAAAAACATTGCTAGAGTGTATGCATTCTTCATAGAATCATAGAATGGTTTGGGATGAAAGGGACCTAAAATATCATCCAGTTCCAACCCCCCCTGCCATACGCAGGGACACCTTCCAATAGATAAAGGTTGCTCAAGGCCTCATCCAGCCTGGCCTTGAACACCTCCAGGGAGGGGGCAACCTTCCTGGGCAACCTGTTCAAGTGTGTCACCAACCTTACTGTAAAGAATTTCTTCCTAACATGCAATCTAAATCTCCTCTCCTCAAGCTTCAGTCCACTGCAAGCCCTTGTTAGAAGTCTCTCCCCAGCTTTACTGTAATTCCTACTGGAAGACTTGCTCTAAGGTCTCCCCAGAGCCTTCTCTTCTCCAGGCTGAACAGCCTCAGCTGTCTCAGCCTGTCACCACAGGGGAGGTTCTCCCTCTGATCATCTTTGTGGCCTCCTCTGGATGCACTTCAGCAGCCTGATGTCCTTCTTTTGTTGGAGGCCCTGGAACTCGATGCAGTACTCCAGGTGGAGTCTCACCAGATAAGAATAGAGGAGGAAAATGTCCTCCCTCGTCCTGCTGGTCACGCTTCTTTTGATGCAGCCCTGGACACAGGTGGCCTTTGGGGCTTCAAGTGACCATTGCTGCCTCATGCTGAGTTCTTAATTGACTGACATTCCCTAGTCCTTCCCCTTGAGACTTCTTCTACTTGTTCTGTTACTCTGTCGATTGTGTTTCCTTTTGTTTTGTTTCCATAAAGCCCTAGAAGCTGTAGATAACTATTTAAAGGAAGCTCCACTGATTGAGTACACCCTCAGCAAGTTACTGGATTATAGAACACAATCACAGAATTGGTTTGGTTAGAAAAGACCTCTAAGTCCAGCTGTCAGCCTGACATGACTATGGCCATTAAACCATGCCCCACAGTGCCATGGTCACACATTTCTTGAACACCTCCAGGGATGGTGACAACACTACCTCCCTGCCCAGCCTATCCCAATGCCTGACCACTCTTGCAGCAAAGAAATATTTCCTAATCTCCAACTTAAACCTCCCCTGTTGCAATTCCAGGCCATTTCCTCTTGTTCTATCACCTGATAGTAGCGAGAAGAGACTTGCCCCCACCTCACTACAATGATTAGAGGACTGCAAGGCCTGCCTCAAAAGTGCCTCTAAGCAAATACTTTTTACCTCTTTTCTAGGTAATCTGGGGTTCTGTTTATTAAAAACTTATTACATTCAGGCTAAGTGGTCTATTTAATTTTAGCCAGCAGCAGTTTTTGATTGTCTGACATGCTGCCAGCTATGCTGGAGAAGCTTGGGAAATAACAATTTCTACCTTTCTGCTTATCTGTCTACTCCTCCAATTCTCCTTAAAATCCAAATTAGGGAGGGCTTGCTTTCTAAAAAATATGTATTTCAGTGCTACAGAAAGAATAAAAATAATATGGAAAGTATGATTGGAGAACTGAAGCCCTACCTTAGAAAGAAAGACTGAGAGAACTGAGTGTGTTCAGCCTTGAGGTGGCTTAGGAGAGATCTTGTTACTATGGATCAATACATCAAGGGTGGCTACCAGGAGGATGGAGACTCCCTTTTTTACAACAGTCACATGGGAAAAGAAGAACTTCTCACAGGGAGAAGTTACACCTGGGGAGATTCTGATTGGACTATGGAAGAAAATGTTTTCCCATGAGAATGGTTAGAGATTGGAACCATCTCCTAAGGGAAGCAGTGGTTTCCCCTATATCACATAGCTTGATGTCTAATCTTGACAGGGTGCTGGGCCATCTCATTTCCACTCTACTATTACCTAGAAAAGTTCAACCAGATGATCCTTGAGGTCTCTTCTGACCTGGCATTCTGTGATTCTGTGAGGACATAAGAAGTGCCATTTCTTGAGTTACTACATTCTGAAAAGATGCAAGGGTGACTTCAGCAGGCAGAGTGTTGCCCAGTTACAATATGGCTCACCAAAACGTAATGGAAGAATCATTCAAATCTGAAGTAAAGCCAAAATTTGCTGTGTAAAAATACTGTATGGCAGTGCACATGCACTATGCCATGTTCTGTGCCCATTGAGTCCTCCAGGGCTGGCATATCTGGCATATTACTTCAGCCCTAGAGTGTCCAACATAAGGAACTGAAAATATAGACAAATTTAGCAAAGATTTCAGCAGAAAGTTGAATTACATTAAAATAACACTTTTGGATCTCTCTCAGAGCTTACATTCACGGCTTCACAAGAATTAAATCCAGTAACTCTCCTTGCTACACAGGCAAAATAAGGAGTCTCTTTCTAACGTCACCAGAACTGTATTTGTAGACATGCATATTGGGGATAAAGCACGATTGGAAAGTACTGTCTGATACTCCTTTCAACAAAGAACATTTGGCATTGTAGAGGCTGAAGGCCAGAAGCATTCATGTCTCTTTTAGTCATAGAATCACAGAATGGTAGAGGTTGTACGTGATCCCTGGAAATCATCTACTCCAATCCCCCTATCAAGGCAAGTTCACCTACAGAAGGTGACACAGAAACACATCCAGGTAGACGGAGACTCCATCACTTCTCTGGGCAGCATGTTCCAGTGCTCCGCAACCCTTAAATTAAAGAAGTTCCTCCTCATCTTTAGATGGAACATCCTATGTTCAAGTTTGTGCCCATTACTCCTTGTCCCGTCACTGGGCATGACTGAAAAAAGACTGGTGCCGTCCTCCTGACATCCACTCTGTAAGTATTGGTCAGCATTGATGAGATCCCCTCTCAGTCTTCCATTTTTCACACTAAAAATCCTTAATTCTCTCAGTCTTTCCTCATCAGAGAGGTGTTCCTGTCCCCTTAGCATAATTGTAGCTTTTTCTGTATCCCTCTCCAGCAAGCCCCTGTCCCTCTTGAACTGGACACAATATTCCAGACATGGCCCCAGCAGGATAGAGTAGAAGGGGAAGAGAACTTCCCTTGGTCTGCTGGCCACACTCTTTTTGATGCACTCTAGGATCCCATTGGTCTCCTTGGCCACAGGGGTGCAAAGGCTCTTCTCTACATCTGGGCAAAAAAACTGAGAAGGGATTAATAATAAAAACAATGGATGGGCAATATTTAGGCTATACTGGAAAAAGAAAAAAATCAGTGAAGAAATGAACGGATAGTAGGTGAAGATGAAATAACTTCAAAGCAGGTAGGTATATTAAAGTGGGTTCTTCAAAATCCAAAGAGGTGCAAGATGCACAGATTCTTTGAATGGTCTGGAAGGGACCTTAAAGATCATCTAGTTCCGACTTGCCTGGAAATGGCAGGGACAGCTTCCACTAGACCAGGTTGCTCAAGACCCCATTGGGACTCTTCCATATGCATTTCTGTGCCCTGTGGCAGCCTGTGTAGTTGTGAATGACGATACTGTGATGCTCAGCACCTCCATCATGCAACATTTAGTTACAAATGATAGTATAATAACTGACATGTTTAAGATGTCAACTTGCAAAAGACCTTGATCTCCAATACCAAGCTAACATACTCATCCACAGCCTACAAATAAATTTGCTTATCTTCAAACCGTGATAGTTAGATATTTGAATTTGCTGTTGAATCATCATATTTTATTTGCATGTGTCACACCGAAGGTTAATAACGTTTTTTCATATGAGTAGAGGTATTGGAGATGGGCACAGCCTGCCAATAGCTGAGATGTTATTGATGTCCCTGCTTGCAAATTCACAGATTTCAGATACATCTTGTCTGTTATAATGTGACTCATTCTTCTGCCTGTGGTCATTTGTATAGGGTGACATTTGTGATTTAATTTTACAAATTAAACTTCTAGCAGCAATGTAGCCTTAGTTTCTTTGGCACCATAATTGGACAGTATATTACAGAACATTAAGGTCTATTTCCATTCTATTCCAGGCCAGCTCTCAGGAACACAATCTATATTTATAAGATGATAAAAAAAATATTGATATCAACTTCCTCTGTCTGTGGTAAAACAAGATACTTCAGTGGCAAACAGACTCATGGGTAATTCAGGGAGTGGAGCTTGGGAGACAGGGATTTAGGTCTTAGTTCTCTCCTGTCCTGCTCAGTGACTTAAACCTTATGTGTTGCATATGCCTGTCTGTACAACGATGTTATCTCTGCTTCTTATATGTATAAAGGTAGAGCTAGGCTTGAGAGTGGTCTTGAGGAGAAGTATTTTGGGGTGTTGGGTGATGAAATACTCAACAGAAACCGGCCAGAAAGCAACTGTATCTTCTGCTGTATCAAAAGAAGTGTCACCAGCAGGATGAGAAAGGTGATTCTGTCCCTTTACTCTGCTCTTGTAAGACCCCCCTCTCTGGAGTACTGCATCCAGTTCTGGTGTCCCCAACACAAGAAGGATGTCAAACTGTTAGAGAAGGTCCAGAGAAGGCCATGAAGATGAGTACCTCCTCTATGGGCACAGGCTGGAAGGCTGGGGCTATTCAGCCTGGAGAAGAGAAGGCTGACACTGCTTCCTTTGGGAGATGATTCCAATGCCTAACTGTCCTTATGGGGAAACAGAAGTAACTTGTCCCTAGAAGTAACTTGCCTTTGCCATGTGACTCCTTGTAAAAAGGGAGTCTCCATCTGTAGTGGGTTTGCAGTTACCTGCCCCCACACCTTTATAAACCCCGGATAAAACTCAGAAAAAACACTGGAAGTTAATAAATGAAGCTTTATATTTACAGCAATGCAAATATACAAGCAAATATTTACAAGATATAACAGATATTTACAGAAATATACAGTAAAAAAGTAATACAGACACCACACCCCTCCCGGAGACCAAAATCCCCAAGAGAGGGTAACCAAATTCCCCTACCACCTTTCTCCCCTTCCCCAGCTTTATCTCGCCACCTCTTGATGCTGCAGATAAGTTGAAGATCTGTCAGAGAAATTAGTGGCAGGAAGGAATTAATGGTTTTAGTGATTTTACTCTGAATTAGCTAAAAGACAGAGACAAAGAGGGATCATGCCAGAGAAGCAGCCGTTGCCAGACACAGACAGAAGCAGACTGTTAATCTCATTGTTTTGAGAACATCTCTTAAAACCAAACCACTTTTTTTTTTTTTTTTCTTCTCAGTAAAACTTGGTGAAGTGACACACACTGTATTTAACTCTCTCTCAGCCAATAGTCTAATTTCTCACTCAAATTCTCCAATTAGCTCAAACCAACACAACATCCTCCTGGCAGCCACCCTTGATGGACTGGCCCATGTTAACAAGGACTCCCCAAATCCTTCTCTTCTTGAGGCTGAACAAACCCAGTTCTCTCAGCCTTTCTTCACATGGCAGGTTTTGTTATTGTAGGGCTTGTTTAGGGTTGGAGTTGGTACCTTTGAAATTTGCAGGAGTTTTGCCACTGAGCTGTGAGGGACTAAATGTCCAAGTGAAGTGGATAGAGTAATCACCAAGGATGCAAAGCATTAGAGGAAATTTTCATTAATTTACCCCAGATAATGACTACAAACTTTACACTTTTCTAGGCATTTCCTCACCTCTGAATTTTGAAGACCACTTTTTGCTAGGGGCAACTGCACTTCCTGGGAGGAATTCAAGTTTCTTTTGATTTCTCTCAGTCTGTGTTCCATATGGGAACTCTGAACACTGCATCCCATCCCAAATTGCCACAGACCTGATGGGTGTTGAAGGAACTCACCACCTTCAGTCCTTGCTCCTCACTGTGCCAATAAGAGTCCCACACCTACTAATTTTCCAGACAGCAAAAGGCGTCATGAGCTGTGCTGCCTGCTAACAGTCTGGTCAGAGGCATTCTGGGTGTGAAGACTTCTGGGCAGAAGATGCTAAATAATACTTCAAAGGTAAAAATTAGAATATTTTTCTGCAGCAACACCAAAGAAATGCTGGTGTCCTGAATGTCATGATGTGTTTCTTCCAATATCTAGCTCAAATATGGAGTCTAAAGTTTAGTTTCCTCACTTGGAGACTCTGTGTGTTAAGTACATATATCTTGAAGTATTAAAATCCTTCACCTTGTAATTAATTAGCTCAAGTAGCTTTGATAATGTTTACAAAGAGGGAAGCAGTGGAGATTGCCTGCAAGGCTCAATAGCCTTAGTAGAACAAGCCTCTTCAGGCAGACAGGGATTTTAATAGCACTATTCGCTGAAAAGCAGTTTGGTTGGGGTTGTATTCTGGTTATTGCTAGCCTGCTGTGGAAGGTGGAAATTCTCTGAATGTGAGAGTTTGGAGGTTTAATTAACTGTTGTAAATGTGAGGATAAGGCCAAGGGAGATGTGACGAGGAGTCAGAGATTGCACTGCTCACAGAGCTGCTTCCAGTTTAGCATACCAATATTCCAGGTATTGCAGACCACAGAATCATAGAATTGTTTCAGCTGAGAGAGACCTTTTAGATCTAGTCCAACCCTCAACCCAACACCACCATGGCCATTAAACCATGTCCCAAAGTGCCATGGTCAAACACTTCTTGAACACCTCAAGGGGTGGTGACTCCACCACCTCCCTGGGCAGCCTGTTCCAATGCCTGACCACTCTCGCTGGAAATAATTTTTTCCTAATATCCAGCCCAAACGTCTTGTGGCACAATCTCAGGCCATTTTCCCTCATTCTATCACCTGATATTAGGGGGGAGAGATCAACCCCCAACTTTCAGGGAGTTGTAGAGAGCAATGAGGTCTTGTGATAGGTGCAGAGATATATTAAAAAAAAAAAACCAACGATTTGTGATGGGACATGAGGTGGTTGGACAGATCTTAAGGGTCTTTTTCAACCTAAATGATTCTGTGATTCTATGATACCAAGTGTAGTCAGAAGGCTTGTTTTTGCATAAAAAAAGAATTAATAGAGAGAAATAAAAATGTACTGGAGACAGAGAAAAAAAAAGTAAAATTTTGCAATATATCAAAAGCATACTAGAGAGAAGAGAGTCTGCATTTCTCAAGGCTAGCAATGCCTGACTCTGCACTTCAAACCAGCTTTACTCAAGCCATGTGAGCTGTTAGGTTCATGCTTGACATGCATTCAACTACAGGGGTTATCTGTTCTCCTTAGGAGTTATCAGTAGGGGTTATCCAGTTATTTGGGTTAATTCTTCACTTACTACTCTACTGATACAGAGCAAATGCCAAGTCCTTTACAGGAAACAGCAAGAGTAGGGACTGGGCTGTATATTTTGTATTTTGCACTGTACATTTTTTATAGTTTTTGGACTGTGTTTTCAAATTGGCTTGCTGCTTAGACACAGAAGAAACAAAAAAAAAAAACCCACAAACATTCTCTCTGATATCTATATCATGTTTATTTTCCTCCCCTACTTACATGGGGATATTCTCTTTGCCCTAGGGCTGCAAAGTAGCAGGTGCCATTAAAGCTGTTCACATGCAAGTTTTTGAAAGGAATTATTATAAAGCCATGTAAGAAATCGTACTCTAGTTTAGATAACGTGCACAGAAACACAAATGACTGGAAGCTTGAAAAGAAAAGACTTGAAAATATGTGGAAAGGAAGTAAGATTTCATTGATTCATAGAATGGTTTGGGTTGGAGGGGACCTTAAAAATCATCTAGCTCAAATCCTGCTGCCATGGGCAGGGGCACCTTCCACCAGGCAAAGCTTGTTCACGGCCTCATTAAACCTGACTTTGAACACCTCCAGGGAGGGGACATCCACAGCCTCCTTGGGCAACCTGTTCCAGTGTCTCAGTGCCCCCAACAGAAATAATTTCTTCCTAATACCCAGTCTAAATCTCTCTTCTTCCAGCTCAAAGCCATCCCCCCCTCATCCCATCACTACAAGACCTTCTAAAAACTCCCTTCCCAACTTTCCTGTAGCCCCCTTCAGGTACTGGAAGGCTGCTCTAAGGTCTCCCTGGAGCATTGTTTTCTCCAGACTGAATAGACCCAACTGTCTCAGTCTGCTTCCATAGGATGGGTGCTCCAGCCCTCTGATATCTTTGTAGCCCACTCTGGATCCAGCAGTTCCATGTCCTTCTTGTGTTGGGTGCACCAGAACTGAATGTGGTACTCTAGGTGGGGTCTAACCAGACAAGAGCAGAGAGGCAGAATCACCTCCCTCTACCTGCTGGTCACACTTCTTTTGATGCAGGCCAGGATACAGTTGCTTCTGGGATGCAAGTGTATATGGATGGCTCATGTTGAGTTTTTCATCCTGCTCCTTGGGACTGCCCTCAAGCCACTCCTTCCTCAGACTGTATCTGTGCTTGAGAATGGTCAATTAGTTTATCTAGCAAATGATGCACATAGTGAAATATACAGCTGAAAATACTCATTTGTCTCTTGCTCTAGATATATTTATCTTAATTCAAATATTTTGCTACTCCTCTAGATGCTCCACAACTAGGTGCATTTCCCAGTGTCTGCAACCACAGCAGATGCCAGCAAGTAAGAGAATATTTCCCTGACAGTGTTTGCTGTCCTGAGATTTGATCTTGTGTCTTTGAAATTGTGGAATTTTGCCAGTGATTCCAAATGGTGCAGAAAGATATCTACCATTGAGATCTGAGACTGAAAATTCAAACAATTGAAATCCCACCTCTAATCCCAATAGTCCAATTCTATGATTTTGTTCTATAATTTAGTAACTTGCTGAGGGTGCACTCAATCAGCCATTATCAGCCTGAGCTGCTCACTTCAGGACATGATTTAATGGCCATGGTGGTGTTGGGTTAATGGTTGGTTTCAATGATCTTAGAGGTCTTTTTCAAACAAAGCAATTCCATGATTCCTGTGGTCCTTCTCTGGACACCTTCCAGCCTGCCTACATCTCCTTATTATAGTGGGGTCCTCTTTTATTATTTTTCTGTGCCTCTTTTTCTGCAGAGTAATATGTCTGGAGTCAGCAGCTTGTGCCATCTTTTATTCTTTCATGCATGTTTTCAAGGATTTTGGGTGGTCTTAAAAAAGAAAAAAGAAAAGGTATCTATAGATGCTCACGATTGGAACAGCAGCTATTTTTTTGCCTGGTCCCACATAGAGGTTTGGCTGGAAACCTGTAATGATGGCCTCTTTTTCATGCAAACATATGATTTTGTTTATCTCTAGCCTTTTTTTTTTTCCCCTCTCAAACCTGTAATTTTATTTGTCTCTGGTTTTATATGCAGAGGTCTGAAAATGAACATTCCATTGCCTGACATCTCAGAAGAGAGACTATCTAAATCAGCAAGGGTTGTGGAAATGGTCTTTGTTTGTGCTCTTAAGTTCTCAGAAGTGAATCAGATGGAGAGAAGGTGCAGACTTCTAATGTGTTAGATGAAACTGAGTCACCTTCTTTTGAAAAAGGCTACAGCAGATGTGCTGTGTGCTGAGAATTCGCTTGCAGGAACTAAATTAATCCTTCAGCAGTAATGTACCATTTCACAATTACCGAGCAGTTACAAATTAAGTAGCCAAGGGATTAAGGTATTCTTTGTTTCAGCTGCCTAAGAGTAAAGAAAAGCTACCTCATCTTTCAGGCACTTCCATCCTATCATTATCTAAAAGATAACAGATATTAGAAAATGTGTAAAAAAAAAAGTTTGGAAGAAAAGCCTGTGTAATATCATATCATGTTTCTGGTCCTCAGTTTCCCACCTCTGAAGCCATTTCAACTGAAATTCACTCTGGAAATTGAAGAGATCTCTCTGGAGCCTTCTTTTCTCCAGGCTGAAAAATACAAACTAGAAAATACTGATCGACTGCACACCTGGAACAGTTCAGCTTTTGCCTGTATTTCAGACTGTTCTAAATGGGATTTGTTATTTTTCCATAGTAAATTACATGGCTATGCAGGCAAATCTTGAGAAGTCCAACATAGAGGATATTCATAGCTTTTTGAAATGGCTGGAATTGGAAGAGACCTTAAAGATCATCTAGTTCCAAGCCCACTGCCATGGGCAGGGACACCTTCCACTACAGTAGGTTGGCCTTTAACACCTCCATGGCGGGGGCATCCATAACCTCCCTGGGCAACCTGTTCCAGTGTCTCATCAACCTCAGTGTAAAGAATTTTTCTCTGATACCCAGTGTAAATCTCTCCTCTCCCCTCTTCAATTCTTTCCCCATCATGCTATCACTACAACCTGTCTAAAAAGTCCACACTCAACTTTTTTTGTAGGCTCTCTCCAGGTACTGCAAGGCTGCTATAAGGTCTTCTTACTATCCAGTCTAAATCTACTAGCAATTTTTTTGTCTTTTGCCAGAGAATTTTTCTCATGTCACCAGTTCTTTGTCTGTTAATGATATGGTGTTAAACACTCAAAAAAGTGAGAAATACTGGCTGTCAAAGTCAACTTCAAAATTAAGTGGTTGTAACAAAGCTAGTGAAGGGTCTAGAAAGCAGGTATTATGAGGAGTATCTGAGGGAACTGGGCTGTTTAGTCCCAAGAAGAGGAGGCTCTCTACAAGTCTCTGAAAAGGAGGTTGCAGTGAGGTGGGTGTTGGTCTCTTCTCCCTAGTATTAGGTGATAAAATAAGAGGAAATTGCCTGAAATTGTGCCATGGGAGGTTTAGGTTGGTGATTAGGACCAATTTCTTTTCTGCAAGAGTGGTAAGGCACTGGAACAGGCTGCCCAGGGAGGTAGTGGAGTCACCGTCCCTGGAGGTGTTCAAGAACCATCTGGACATGGTACTTTGGGACATAGTATAATGGCTGTGGTGTTGTTGGGGTGATAAAATCAAGAAATCATAGAATCATAGAATTGGTTGGGTTGGAAGAGACCTCTAGGATCATTGAGTCCAACTATTGAGTCATGGTGGCATTAGGTTGATGGCTGGACTCAATGGTCTGAGAGGTCTTTCCAACCCAACCAATTCTATGATTCTAGGAAGCCAACTGAATGCTGTAGGGAGGGTGCATATACATTGCACTGTAGCATGATAATATAATAACACCTTTTAATTCTCAATTTTAACTGAATCAGTGCCAAAAGGATTCCCTTAGAAAATTGTAAGAGAGTGGAGAAGGTGTGGAGATGTTCACTCAAGCCCCACAGATCTAAAGCAGGGTATTGAGGTTTATCAAGAAGGCAGGAAATTAATAGTTTTGAGGTTGTGTCAGCTTTGTTTCACAAGATGGTTTGGACAGAAGGACAGAGCTGTAGCCGTTCTCAGTAGCACATATGTTCTCATTTAGCTGGCCTTCAAACAATGCAGCCACTACCCTTCTCCCAGTTCTCCTGGATTAGCTTCATGACTAATTGTGGTAAAGCTTAGGATGACATGCAATGGGCTGCTCATCTGATAAGCTGAGGGGACACATCACCAGCACTGGATGACGCTGGTTTCCAAAGGAATTCATTTTGTGGAATGTCCCATCCCTCCCACAAACCCTTCCCTGAGAAGGCAAGATGAGGACATATACTTTCAAACCCAGGGGACGACCTGATGTCAGACACAACAACGGATGCAGTGCCCAGAACTGTAGGAGGCTGATTTATGACCATGCTAGGGGAGAGAGTGTTCCAAAAGGCCTCTTGCCATTTCCTCCTAAAGCAGTGGCTGCACACCCTGGCCTTGAGCAGGAGAGAGGTCAGCAGACTAGGATTACATAAGGCTGCTTGCTATGCAGAAAACCCCAGATGGCCTCAAAGGCGATAATATTTTTTAAAATGAAGTCACAGAATTACAGGATTCCAGATTGGAAAGAACCCTGCAGATCTGGCCCAATATTTCTAGGTAATAGGAGCTGAAATGAGCTGGCCCAGCACCCTGTCATGCTGAGACTTCAAGCTGCCTTATGTAGGGAAATCCACTGCTTCCCTTGGGAGATGACTCCAACCTCTAACTGTTCTCATGATGCCCTCACGTTGGTTTTCCTTGCTGCTATACAGCATACTGTTTGCTCATGCTGAGCCTGTTATCCACCTAGAGCCCCAGGTCACTTTGCACAAGGTTGCTCTCCAGGGTACAAGACCCTGTGTTTGTCCCTACTGAATGTTATAAGGTTCTTGATAGCTCACTCCTTCAGCCTGTCCAAGTCTTTCTCTAGACTGGCTCTCCCTTCTGGAATGTTATCCTCCCCTCTCTTTTTGGTGCCATCTGGAAAATTCATCAGGGTGCTCTTGATCCCAGCATCCAGATCAGTCATGTCCAAGAGATGCAGTGTGAGGCAGAATCCCAGAATTACTTACATGGGCAGGGATGCCCTGAAGAGCAGTCTCTGAAGAGCAAGTACAGCAAGGGTTGTTTTATTCTCAGTTTAACTGAAAATAAGTCTGGAATCATGCCAGGAAAGAAGTTTTGAAGGAAAGAGTTGGCTCGCTCATGGTCCAAGCAATTTAGGATCATCTCCAATTATTTGTGTTTCATATTCACACACATTGGAGTCCAAGTACTCAGGTACTTGGACACATACTCATCTAGGAGAATCAGAGAATCACAGAACCTTAGAGGTTGGAAGGGACCTCCATCGAGTCCAAACCACCTGCCAAAACAGGATCACTGAGGGTAGTCCACACAGGAATGCATCCAGACTGGTTTTGAACATCTCCAGACAAGGGGAAACTTGTTCCAAATTCAGATGGTGGTGTTAGGGCAGCAGTTGGACTCAGTGATCTTAGAGGTCTTTTCCAAACAAAACAATTCTATGGTTCTGTGGGATCATCTGCTTGTATTGAATTTTGCTGCACATGGTGCTGCAAAACAAAGGGTCAAAAATTCTTTGCTTCTCAATGTCCTTCTCACATGCAACAAATGACAGGAGAAGAGGAAATTGCCTCAAGTTGCATCAGAAGTTCAGGTTGGATATTAGAAACAATTTATTTACTGAAAGAGTTCCCAGCCCTTGGAACAGGTTGACCAGGAAAGTGGTGGAGTCAACATCTCTGCAGGTATTTCAAGGATGCATGGATGTGGTGCTGAGGGTAGCAGCTTAGCAGTAGTGGTGGAATTGTGAGCTCTAGGTAAGAAGCTGAACTTGATCTCAAAGGTCTTTTCCAACCTCAATAGTCCTGTGGTTCTATGAGTAAAGCCTCATTCACCATCATTTGATTTGACAAGCACTTCTGCTTCTGCTTCATACACCTAAGATTATTCTAGCACATCTTAATAAAAAAGAAAAAAATATTTTGGACTTGTTGGATGTGTAAAAAAGGCAAATCTCAATGCAGAATTTACAAACAGTGCTGTGCAAAGTTATGAAATTAAATTTCAGATCTTACTGATATACTTTTANCACTTATTTATTTTAATTTCTTTTTATTAAAGAGCCATGATCTTTAGATGTTACTTCGGTGACTGGACTCAATGACCTTAAAGATATTTTCCAAACAGACAATTCTATGATTGACAATTCTATGATACAATTCTATCATCTCCTGAATTAAGGTAGCCTATTTTTTTCCTTTTACTTTAATTGCCAATAGTATACTTTTTCCTAAAACAATTATTATAAGAAAGTCAAATAAAGGTGAAAGAAAAGTTACTATAGAGCTGTACTCGTATCTGTCAAGGTGAAAATCAATTTCAGACACAGATGTGAAAGCAACAGCATTTCATCAAGCTAATTTATAAATTGAGCTAATTGCTATTCCAGACACTATATATTTAAGCAAACTCAATGTTCCCAATAACTACTAGAAGGACAGTGCTGTAAATTGAGTTCTTCCCTTTAGTGTGGCAATAGCACCATTTACAAAGTGCTTCCCTTCCTTTTTGCCAAAGATGTTTTCATCCTTTGCCTCTTGATGGACACAGCATCTAGGGGTCTTAGAACCTGCCAAGCTCATCCTGAGCCTAAGGCAAGCTGCAGGAACTCTCAATATGACAGATTTTTTGTGTCACCTGCTTTGACAGATATTAGAGGATGAAGACTCTCAGAATCACAGAATTGCTTAGGTTGAAAAAGACCTTTGAGATCATGGAATCTAATCATTTTCCTAACACTGGCAAGTCCTTAAATTCCATAGTCTCCTCACATGAACTGTTCTCTTTTTTTTTTCCTATCTATAAGTACTAGGAAGCTTTTCAGAATGTCTAATCTAAAAGTGCCCTATTGCAATGGGTCAGTTCTTCTTTGATAAGAGTTGTGACACACTGGAACAGGTTGCCCAGGGAGGTCATGGATGCCTCCTACCTGGAGGTTTTCAGAGCCAGGCTTGGTGATGCCTTGAGGTCTAGTTGAGGGTGTCCTTGCCCATGGCTTGAGGGTTGGAACTAGGTAATCTCAAAGATGCTTACAACCCAAAACATTCTATGATTCTATGACTCCACGAGAACAGATCATTTTGCTCCTCTTAGCGGCAGTCTGGACATAGGCTTAAAACTAAGTGGGGAAACATCACTTGGGTCACAACAACCCTGTGAATGCTCCAGGCTTGGGGCAGAGTGGCTAGAAAGATGTCTGGCAGTAAAGGACCTGGGTTGATGGTCAGATCAGCAGTGAGCTCAGGTGACCAAGGAGGCCAACATCATCCTGAATCAGCAATAGTGTGGCTAGCAGGACTAGGGAGGTGATTATTTCCCTGTACTCGGCACTGGTAAGGCCACACCTGAAATACTGAACATAACTTGAGCATAAGAAATTCCATCTAAACATAAGGAGGGACTTCTTTAATTTCAGTGTGGCAGAGCACTGGAATGGGCTGACCAGAGAGGTGGTGGAGTCTCCATCTCCAGAGACATTCCAAACCCACCTAAATATCTTCCTGCATTACCTTCCTTAGATGAACCTGCCTTGGCAAGGGCGTTGGACTCATTGATTTCCAGAGGTCCCTTCCAACCCCTAGCATTCAGTGATTCTGTGAATGCTTTGTCAAGTTTTGGGAAGGGAGGAGAGCAGGAGGGTTTGATGCAGAATGGAAGCCTAAAGAGAAGGCTGATAAATGCTGTAAATATTTCATTTCTCCAGCCAGGCAGTGCTTGGAAGCCAGCCAGACTGCCTCAGATCTCCAGTTGCTAATGAAATTATATTATGCCATTGCTTTGCTATTTAAAAAAAAAAAAAAAATCCTGCAGGGTTTAGATGGCAGGTTTTATGTTTAATTCCTGCATTTTTAGCTTTAGGTCAGACTCCCAGTTCCATTGGGAAGCTGGTTAATTCTGTGGAAGAACAGCAGCCCTGCAATACGTGTGGAGAGAGGGAATGGTACTGACCTTACAGTGTGTGTCCGTCCGCCGTCCGCCGCAAAATGCCTTTCTGAGAGCCGTTCGGGGGGCGGTGATGAGCTCGGAGCTCCCCCCGCTGGTCAGAGCTGGGGGCGAGGACCGGGACTGCAGAGGCCACCTCCGGAATTTTCCGCAGTGCTTCTGCTCAGGCTGATAATGACTGATTGAGTGCACCCTCGGCATGTTACTGGGTTATAGAACACAAGCACAGAGCTGGTTTGGTTGGAAAAGACCTCTAAGTCCATCCGTCAGCCTGATAACATGTCCCATAGTGCCATGGCCACACATTTCTTGAACACCTCCAGGGACGGTGCCTCCACCACCTCCCTGGCCAGCCTGTTCCAATGTCTGACCACTCTCGCAGCAAAGAAACTTCTAATCTCCAACCTAAGCCTCTCCTGGTGCGGTCTCAGACCATTTCCTCTCATTCTATTACCTGATACTAGGGAGAAGAGACCAACCACAACAAAAACACAACAGACAGGGTTTTTTCATGTATTTAGAAATGGATTTTTTTAATTTTTTTTTTAACTGAGGACCTGATCAGTGCAGGCAAAAATATTGACATGTGGCCACCGAATGTTTGTCTACTAATTTTGCTACCATTCATTTTGTTGCCAGGGTTCGGGGCTTCCAGTGCTCCTGATTTTCTAGATTCCTGTGTAGGTCTGATGGGTCCAGATGAGGCCACAAAGATGATCAGAGGGCTGGAGCACCTCTCCTACAAAGACAGGTGGAAAGAATTTGGACTGTTTAGCCTGGAAAAGAGAAGGCTCCAGAGGAACTTTAGAGCGGCATTTCGAGGTCTGAAGAGGACCTACAGGAAGGCTAAGAAGGGACTGTATAGAAGGGCTTGTGGTGATAGAACCATGGGCAATGGTTTGAAACTGGAGCAGGATAGATTTAGGTTAGACGTTAGGAGGAAGTTCCTCACAGTAAGGGTGATGAAATACTGGAACTGGTTGCCCAGGGTTGTGGTTGAGGCCCTGTCCCTGGAGATATTCAAGACCAAACTTGATGGGACCCTGAGCAACCTGGTGTAATTAAAGGTGTCTCAGCTCACTGCAAGGAAGTTGGATAAGATAACCTTTGAGGGTCCCTTTGAACCTGATGCATTCTGTGATTCTTCAAAACAAAGATTTTTACTTTCCTGCAGTGGTTCACTTAAAATCAATGTTCCACAGCAAAAGCAGTCAGCTACCAGAGAAGGCCTGTAAAGGTCAAGCAAAACTGCAGTGAGAGACTTGTGGAGACATTACAGTGGTAGCTGATGGCAGAGCTTCCTGAAGGTTGCCATGGGTATAGAATTCACCATATACTCTAAGAATGCAACATTTTTTATGTCATTTCATCCAGAAAGGGGGTTCCTATAACCTGAGATTGGCGATGACCCCAAACCAAAGAGCTAGGCTGCAAAGCCACTCAAATTCTTCTCCTACAGTTCCCAAACCACCTCACTGAAATCACAGCCAGTTTTTTGGGACCATCAAATTCTAATTTCCACCAACCGGAGTTATTCAGACTAGGTCTTGTTTCCCATTTTCTAACCTCAGCATATTAAAAACCTAACTTCTTCTGAAGTCACCATTATTGTCCGAAATATGTTTTGTTTAGGAGATTCAATCAGGTTTTGTTGCCAACACAGGAGAACAAATGGGCTGTCTCCACAGCGCTGAGGTGAGAGCCCTTTTGTGTGTAAAACACAGAGAAGGAAGAATCGCGTAACAAATTGCAACTAGATGAGGAACTTTATGTGGTGAGAAGAGTGAAAGAATTTGGTGGATCTTTGGATTTTAACATTGCTGCTTTCATGGAAAATGGCAGAGAGGCCTTGCTTAACCACAAACACTCAATGCTCATTTAGGCAATCTCACACCTCCCAGCATTCTTGTTCCCTGACATTTATGCTGACGGAATTCCCCCAGCAACGCCCTCATTACAAACCTCTAATGTCACTTCTTGTGTCTTTTAATTTTCCTGTGAAGGTCTTCTGCTCACTTCCTCACCATACTCTTTTGCTGATGGTTTCTGATGGAATTGCAGCCTGGATTATCAAACATGGTGTGAATTGGAGAGGGTGAAGGCATTTAGCCCTTGGAAACTTCAGTGAAAATTTCTGTCCTACAGAGAGGGACATTTTGATAAAGAACATCCTCAAAAAAAAAAAAAACCCAACCAAAAAAAAAACCAAACCCCACAATAAAAACCAAAATACCAAACAAAAACCCAACAAAGCATTACCTCAAGAGAGATGTGCTGGTTTGAGGCTAGTTGGAATATTTTAATGAAAGAAATTGTATCATTGATTGTGCAAAGAAAAAAAGATGAAGTCTGTATCATTCATTGGTTTGCAGAGAGGGATAAAAAGCCAAAATGCAAATAATCTGGTCTGTGTTGCTAGATCTATCTGCTTCCTCTTAACTCTGCACTGGCCAGCCTGATCTAGGGTAGGGGGTCCCTGCCCATGGCAGGGGGGTTGGAACTAGATGATCCTTCTGGTCCCTTCTAACCCTGACTCATTCTATGATTCTACGATTCTATGATTCTATCTCTCCACTAATCTCAGCTAACAGAAAACAACATAAGCTTTGCTGGTTGTTTTGTGTGGGAAGGTAATGTGAGAGTGAAAAATATTGAGCAGTCCAACCTTCATCCCCACAGCTGAGGGAAATAATCACTTGACCTTGGTTCCCATAACACCAGGATGGTTCCCATAGCATCGGGATGGCTCCCAAGGGGGAGGAAAAGATAGTGGGTTCACCTGGCCCAGGGGAAACACAAGTCAGTCTATGATAATTACTGGGCTGTACTTGCCTAGATTATATTAATAATGAGTATTTGTAGGAGTGCACTCTATAATCAAGACTATATAAACAGAGGTGTAACAAGCAATAAAGGTCTTCTGCTGGATTCATATTGAATCTTACAGAGTCCATGGTGTATCCTTTGCAACAGTTTTGTTGGTTTGCCTGGGAAAGTAGATGGAGAAAGAGAGGGGTAGTTTCAAGCCCCTTCTGGGCAGTTTCTTTGTCCAGGAGGGAGTTTGGATTTCTGTATTATTTCTAATTTGTGCATAATTGTAAATACTTGTAAATATATTGTGTATATATGCTTGTGGATTTTGCTTTGCTATAAATATAGCTTCATCTCACTTCCAAGCTGTCTGAGCTAGTCTAGTAAAATTCAAATTGTGTGTGTGTGTGTGTGAAAATTCCTAACCCACCTCAAGAGGTGAGGTGCTGTACTTGGACAAAAAACCCATCATGTAGTACCTTGGAATACAATATTCTGCCATTCACATTACACAACACAGAGGGGAAAAGCTCTTGGAAAATGGACCTGGCAGTCCTGGCGCACAAATGGTGACTGTGAGCCAGCAATGTGCCTTTGTGGCCAAGAAGGCCGAAGGCATCCTGGGGTGCATCAAGAAGAGCGTGACAAGCAGGTCAAGGAAGGTTGTCTTCCCCTCTACTCGGCCCTGTGTCCAGCTGTGGGCTTTCCAGTTCAAGAGGGGCACGGACTTGCTGGACAAGGTACAGCAAAGGGCTACAAAGTTGATGAGGTGACTGGAACATCTCTCTGATAGGGAAAGACTGAGAGAATTGGGGATTTTTAGTCTGGAAGAGAGCAATCTCAGGAGACATCTCATCAATGCTGATGACTGTTTAAAGGGTGGACATTAGGAGGATTGTACCAGTGTTTTTTCAGTGGTGGCCATCGACAGGTCAAGGGGTAACAGGCACAAACATGAATGTGAGAGGTTCCATGTAAACATGGGGAGGAACTTTAATATAAGGGTGGTGGAGCCCTGGAACAGGCTGCCCAGAGAAGTGGTGGAGTCTCCATTTCTGAAGACATTCCAAACCCACCTGGATGTGTTCCTGTGTGACCTTGGTCATCTTCCAGGTGAACCTGACTTGGCAGGGGGGTTGGTCTTGGTCTCTGACGGTCCCTTCCAACCTCTACTGTTCTGTGATTCTAGGAAACTTTAATGAAATTTTCTGTACCTCAAAGGACATTTGGGTTAAGGGTCTTCTTAGAAGAAAACAACAGAAAACAAAAGAAACAGCACAAAAAAACCCCAACCAAACAAAAAAAACCCCACCCACAACAACAAACAACTGAAAACTTTGCCTTGAGTGAGGTTCTGTACTTGGGCAAATGTGACCATTTATGTTGTATGTTAGAATACAAAATGCTGTGATTCACATTGCAGGATCCAGTGGGTGAAAACATTCTGCACATGAATATCAATCCCTGTTAACACCTGACCCTGTCATTAAATGGGAGCTTCTGAATGGAGCTGGGAGCTTGTAAGCAGCTCCTTGGCAGAGTGGATAGAAAAACAAATTTCAGCTCTTGGTTACTTTTTACTTTCCGTTCCATGGCTGATGCTGTAACTGGGAATATTTTTGGTGTTTTGTTTGGCTTTGTTGGTTTGGGTTGGGGTTTTTTTCGGGTTTTTTTTGAGAATGTGGGGCTAATCAAAGGAGTGAAACCAGGGGGAGGATGGAAATGTGGAGGAGCAATTGAGCAGCAGAAAATAGAAAACTCAAGGCATAAAGGGAAACAAATGGACTTCAGGGAAATAAAGTTAAATTATATTTTAAGAGTCTTACTGATGCCTGATGAGAAAAAGAGTTAATTAGGGGATAAGGGAGGAGCTTTGTACAACTGCTTTAGCTGAAGGATAGAAAACTTCAAGAAAAGCAATAAACAGGCTACAGCTTCTCTGAAAGGTGAAACAGCAAAGCCTCTGGAGGTGTCAGATGCTGAGAAACTCTTACTGTAGAGCTGATACCAACAAACTGTCAGTTCTGCTTCTTTCTGCTTCTCTGCATAAAGCAGCAGCTTCTGAAAGAGCAGTCTCAGTGATGCAGAGTGGAGCTGGTGCTGGGGCGAATTCAGCACATTGTTTGCATTGTCTGTTGCAATCCATTAGCCAACTTTGGACTTTTAAAGAGGCTTTCATCCTCCCTCATTCTGTTTCCCTGCAACTCTGCCCTTCAAAATACTGTTTTGTAGATCTGTAGGTCAGTTTTGTTGACAAGGTGACACCCCAGACAAACCTGTTCACTAACATGATGTGTCCCCATGCCAAAACAGGTTGGTGATAAACCACAAGACGTGACAGTAAAGGAGAATGATACCATGAAACAATTCCTTGGGATCCATCAAGTCTGTTTAGTCACAAATAACTTGCTGTGTGAAAGATCTACAACATTCACCATTTCCTGTCCTGCAGGAAAGAAGAAAGGAGAAAATCTAAACCAACCAAACCTTCATTTTCCTCCCAGAACAGTTCCTATTTAAGACAGAAAATCCTCATCTAAAAAGGATAGGGCACATAGATTTTGCAGCAGTCAATCACAGAATGCAGCAGGTTTGAAGGCACTGTCAAAGGTCATCCTGTCCAGGCCCTCTGCAGTGAGCAGGGACTTCTCCAGCTAGATCAGGCTGCTTAGGACCCCATCAAGTTTTGACACTGAATGTCTCCAGGGGTGGGGAACTCCATCATCTTTTCTTGTAAGAATGATGCTTGTTGTAAGGGCAATGCTTTTCACAGACTTCCACATGACATCTTTCCTTAATGGTCCACTGGGAGCAATCAAGCAGTGAGCCTCTTCTTTGCACTTTTTCCTTTCTTTGTCAGGTTATTGCTCTCTTCTGAGGCTCACTTTGTTTTCATGTATTCTCTTTAAAATAATCCCTTATGAATCCTTTTTCTTCTCACAAATCTTCCATGGGTTATCTTACTTTTTTTTTCCTGCTTCTCTAACAATAATCTTCAAGATGTTTTAGTGGCAAGATGGCAGTTGCATGGTCTAGAGACTTGTGTAATTAAGTAGTCAGAGCTCACACCCTGAAATAAATGAATCTCTGCTAAATTGCTTGGCTCTCAGTGATTGTTGAACACTGATATTACTGAGTGAAAGAACTACTGGTAACAATTTAGCTCTCTGAAACACTCTGGAAATGTGCATGGTGGTGGGAATGTTCTTTAACAGCACTAAGAGAAGTGGGAGCTAGTGACAAGGAAGACATAAATAATGCAGTCTCATTTCTATGACACTGGATGACTCCTATTTTTCATATCTTACTATTAACTCAGGCAGAGATGACTAGCTATGGTATCGAAGACCTGTTCTGACTGGATAAGTCCACTAAGCTCCTGGAGTCCAACCATCAACCTAACACCACCATGGCCTTTAAACTATGTCCCAGAGTGCCATGTCCACACCTTTCTTGAGCACCTCCAGGGATGGTGACTCCACCACATCCCTGGGCAGCCTGTTCCAGTGTCTGATCACTCTTGCAGCAAAGACATTGTTCATAACAGCCAGTCTAAACCTCCCAAAAATAATTTTACACCATTTCTTCTCATTCTATTACCTGATACTAGGAAGAGGAGACCAACCCCCACCTCACTGCAACCTCCTTTCAGGGAGCTGTGGAGAGCAACAAGGTGTCATCCCAAAGAGAATTCTGAGGAGTAAGTCTTGAACTCCAGGTAAGAGTGAAATAACATGAGATATATCTTTTAAACAGAGTAGAAAAATAGAATGAACATACAGAAAAATAATAGGCTCATAGAATAATTTGGGTTGTAAGGGACCTTGAAGATCACCTAGTTGCAAACCCTCTGGTATTGACAGAGGGATACCTTCCACTAGACCAGCTTGCTCAAGGTCTCTGTTCTGAGGCTAAAGAACCAGTGTGCAAGGGGCTGCATGAGATATGGATCATTTTATGGGATGGAAGGAAAAGTGTCCAGAAACTTTTGGAAAACCAGAATTAAGCATCAAGAAGTGTAGTGATTTGACAAGGAAAGGCAATCACACGGGCAGAAGTGAGAACAATGTTCTGACACTGGGGGTCACCACAGAAATCACAGAATCATGGAATACTTGACCTTTGCAGGCCTTCTCTGGTAGGTGACTGATTTTGCTGTGGAGCACTGATTTTAAGTGAAGTGCTGATGGAGAGCAAAAACCTTTGTTTCATAGAATCACAAAATGCATCAGCTGGAAGTGTCCCTCAAAGGTCATCTTATCCAACCGCAGGGCCATCTCCAACTAGATGAGGCTGCCCAGAGCCACATCAAGTGTGAAAGGAGATGGGAGTAGAAAGAGAAGTTACACTTAGAGTCTTGAGTCTTCGGGAAAGCAACCTGCAGAGCTGCCTGTATTGAGACAAGGAATAAAGAACCATATATTCTGAAAAACATCCAAGCATTACATTGAATTCTGCAGATTTGCAAACACTAGCTGGCCATTAGCAACCTGGATGAAAGGACATCACCAACACCATCTGTGCAAGGTAATCCTTCACAACTATAGTGGACAAATTTGCAACAGATGATAAATGAGCTCTTAGCCTGAAAGCAAATGGAACATTTATTAATTTTAAACTATATACAGGTGCAAAAAAACCAGTGTTGTGTTAGAGACAGTCATGGTAGCAAGGAAAGAAGAGCACAGATAAGACAAATGGATAGAATTCAGGTTTGCAGTGGTGATCTTATTGCCATGGAGTGAGTAAATAACATATTGCAAAGGTACAATTTGTGGTAATACCAGGGACAGAAATATCGCTTACTGATTTAAAAACGTATCAAGTTCTTCATCTTATGCAGTGGTGGTGCTTCACCTTAGCAGAAAAGGAGACAAAGTTTAAAGAAGAGGTTTAGGATGCTTTCCAGTGGAGAAGAAAGCATTCAGCAGAATGCAAAATGTATCTGAAAGACCAAATGTTCCACAAAGGAGCAAAGAAAGGAGGAGGCTAGGCTTAGTACTGTAGGGAAAAAGAAAGTAAGGAGCAGAACAAACAGAGCGAACCACTCATTTTCTGCAGCAAACCCCAAACATTTCTCTAAGCAACAGGATGAAGGAGCCTCATGGGTTGTTGGGTTTTTGGTTGTTTTTTTTTAATTTTTTTTACTGAAGTATACAAGGATTCTGCTGTCTCTGCAAAAACCAAGACCATTGTCCTCTGTTTCCGCTATCAACGCAAAGATGATCAGAGGACTTGAGCAACTCTCCTACAAACATAGGTTGGGATTGTTCAGAATAGAGAACACTTCAAGAAGAGCTCGGAGCAGCATTTTAGTATCTGAAGGGGCCTATAGGATAGCTAGGGAGGGACTGTTTAGAAGGCCCTATTGGGGCAGGATGAGGGGCAACAGTTTGAAACTACAGCAGGGTAGATTTAGGTTGGACAGTAGGAGCTATTTCTTAACAGTGAGAGTGATGAAAAGCTGGAGCTGGTTGCCCAGCAATGTGGTTGAGGCCCTGCCTCTGAAAACATACAAGATTGGTCTTAACCTGGCCCTGGATCTAGTTGGACATTTTCCTGCTTACTGCAAGGGTGAGTTGGACAAGGTGATCTTTGAGGGTCCCTTCCAACCCAAAGCAATCCATGAATCTGTGATTTCACTGAAGATTATCAAACACTGGTGGTACGAGATGACAGTGAAAAGTATTATTTTAATTTTTTTAAAATAAGGTATTACATGAAAGAAGTAAAAATGAGAAAAAATTGGGGGGGGCGGAATGTGGAAAAAAAGCAGTTGTGTTTGTCTTGATTTCTCTTCACAGATACATACTAAGTGCAAAGAATTACCACTGGTATCTACGTGATTTTAACCTCCCTGTTTGAGATGTGACACCTTACACACCTTCTCAGCTAGCAGAGTTTGGATTTGAGAACAAAACATTGCTTGCAGCATGATAAGCAATACTCTTCTTAGATCAGGCTGTACAGAAGTACTTTTTTTTTTTTTTTTCTGAGACAACAACCCAAAGATTCATGGTTTTATATGGCAGAGAAGAGGGTCCCCTCTGGGGAGATGTTATTACTTATAGATGTTTTTAACATACCAGAACAGAACTGGTTTGGTAGGCAGTGGCAATAATGAGGTCTGGTTGTGGCAGGGTTAAAATTGGCCCTCCCCCAAAATAAACTCACCAGACTAGCTCAGAAGGTTTGGAAGCAAGATAAAGCTGTATTTACAGCAAAGCTAAAATCTAAAAGCATATAACACAACGAATATGTACAAAATACATTTACATATATTTGCAATTATTTACAGTTTAGAAATAACACAAAGATCCCTCCCCTGGACAAGCCCAGGAGGGGCTAAAAGCCACCTTCTACTTCCCACCCAAAAAGAAAACTGGGCCACATCATTACCTACTCAGCCAAGGTCAGTGCAGCCATGCAAGATCAGCCAGCTCAGGGAAAAGAAGAGGAGAAGGAGGAGGAAGGAAGCACCAGAACCAAGAACAGTTTGTGCAACAAATTATGTACTAGTCCAGTAAACTAATGAAACTATATAGACTTATCTGTTATCTTTCTTCTGTAACCAATCATCCATTTTATTCACTTTCTCTTTTAAAAATGTCCAGAAAGTTCCTATTTCTTGTTTATAATTTAGGATTTGGCTAGAGTCTTAGCTCCAACCCGCCACACTGGTTTGGAGTCCTGTGGGAGGACTTTGTGTGTCACAGTTAGTAAAAATTTGAGTGCAGATAGAAACTTGTCTCATGTTGGGATACTCAGCACTTGTCTATCTTCTGTAAATTCCTTGAGGCTTAGTATGGATTGATGTCACACTGTGACATACTTGGTGCAGGCAATGGATAGTGCTTTCATCTTTACCTAGCTACATGTTTCCAGTAATTTTGTAGAAATTTGACATCCAGAATGTTGAGACTTACTTCAAAGACCTTTACTCTCTGTTCAATGTTACTGAAATTGACTTAAAAGTTCTTTAGTTGGATGAGAGAGGCAGATGAAAGCACAGACGGACTCACCTGTAGAAAGTGAGCTTAATCAAAGCAGGCTAAAAGCAAACACCAGTCTTAGCTACTTGCCAACATGTACTTTCGAATTCTATTCTCTTGCAGGTTGTGAAACACTATTTTCTAACTTAATTTAGAGGCCTTCTGTTTTCAAAAGTGATTCTACAAACAGCTTCATGGAATTCTTGGGTTTTATGCTCCACTTATTAACAAAGCAATGGGATAATATTAAAGCCTTCAGCTGTAACAGTGGCTATGGTGTGGATAGGCAAGTCCTGCAGTAAAAAAAAATAAGTAATCAAAGTCGAGGTTGCACTTGCATGGATGGAAGAGTAAACAGTCTGCCCAGGGAGGTGGCAGAGTCACTGTCCCTGGAGGTGTTCAAGAAACCTGCGGACATGGCATTTTGGGACATGGTTTAACGGCCATGGTGGTGTTAGGTTGAAGGTTGGACTCAAGGATCTTGGAGGTCTTTTCCAACCAAAAGAGTTCTGTGAGTCTATGATTTACCATTTTTTTTCTTTTTTTTTTTTTTTTGGTGGAGCTGTGGGCACAAGACAGGCAATACAAGTAGGAGTCAAACGCTTCAGTGTAGTTTTTTAATACTATGGAAATTAATTCAATATTCATCATTATCCACAGAACATCTCCAGAGGGTTCTTGCAGTAATGTCACAGCAAATCTATTCAGCTCTGAAGAAAAGAAAGCCCATACTCACAGCTGAGCTAATTTATATTAATACCTAGCATAGCAGAAGTTGTTTCAGAAGGTCTTTAGGCATTATGTCTACAATTAGTTAAAGAGTACATACTTTATTACCTTATCTCACTTGCCAAGGATTGGTTTTCATCTATTTGCAAATTTTTCAGGCTTGCGAAGCTTAAAGGTTCTGTTTTCAAAATAGCACATAGAATCATAAATGTTCTGTGCTCCTACAAAAGATTATTATTTTAAGGTTTTTTACAATACAAATCAAGAAAACTTCAGTACTGATGGGTAAGGGATTTTTTGGCTACTTAAATTTACATATGTAAATTTCCCTAGGTGACAAAAATCTGTGCAAGGTTTAAATTGTTGGGGCTAATGTTAACAATAGATAGATTCACTACCTTGTGATTGGACTAGATAGTCTTGAAAAAACCCTAAAAGAACATTAAACCCATCTAAAATACTTCCTGCATCTATTATAGGGTTTCATAAATGCAAATTACTTGTGACAGAATTTGTCACTGAGTTGTACAGCAGGAATAGCTTCAGAAGAGTATCAGCGTCAGGGCTGTGTTGCATTCCTTGCTCTCCTGCGCTCCAAATGCCACCATGCTGCAGCTTAGAAACTTCCAGAACATATTTCTTTGAATAACAGACAATGTTCAAGTGGAAGAACACAAGTAACTAACAACAGGAGGTAATGGCCTCAAGCTGTGCCAAGGGAGGTTTAGATTTGATATTAAGCCTTTATAGAAGGAGTTGTCAGACATTGCAACAGGCTGCCCGGGGAGGTAGTGGAGTAACTATCCTCTGAGGTGTTCAAAAGAGGAGTAGGTCAGAAACCCATAGAATTGTTTTGGTTGGAAAAGATCTAAAAGATCATTAAATCCAACTGTTAGCTACTGTGGCCCTTAAAGTGTGTCACAAAGTGCCACGTCCGCACATTTCCCGAACGCCTCCAGGGACGCTAAACAATATGTCCCTGGGCAGCCTGTTCCAAGGAACGCTGACTCCATCTCACAGGCCTCTTCCAATGCCTGAGCACTCTTCCAGAAAATATTTTTTCCTAATCTCCAACCTAACCCTCCTCTGGCACAATTTCAGGCCATTTCCACTCATTCTATCCCCTGACACTAGAGAGAAGAGACCAACTCCAACCTCCTTTCAGGGAGTTGTAGAGAGCATTGAGGTCTCCCCTCAGCCTTCTCTTCTCCAGACTGAAGAAGCCCGATAGCTTCTTCTGGTCAGTGACAGCAAACATATCATGGATGGGACAGCCTATGTTGCATGAGACATGCAGTCATCAAGCAATCAGTCGCCTAAAAGCACCCTTGTGGTTTCTAGTTTGACCCCAGCCACAAGCAGAGTCTATTGAGTGAAGCCACAACAAAAAAAAAAGATTGAATTCACTTCAAGTCACCCTTAAGAGGAATATTAGATGAGTGAAGAGTGAAATAGTGGTTGCAAAGGTGAACAGTTCAGAGAACAAACCCTACTTGAGAAACAGCTTCTAAATAGCAGGCAGAGAATGAAACACATAAATTACCTATGTGCCAGACTACCGGAAAATAATTTGGATACTCACTGAAGCAGAGTATTGTATCCACTGGTTCACTGCTAGGGCAGATCCATCTGCTTTTATTTCACTTTATTTCTATCCACTGTAAGAAAATCAACATACTTTTGCTACCCTAAGTCTACAGTCCATAAAATCAGAACTATCAAAATTCCTTCTGTCTTAAATGGGAGTATGAACACTTACTGTTTTTATTAGAAAGTGCTTTATTTTTATGTGATTTCTCCATCTGAAGGGAGGAATGAGTAGCTCAGGCTTAGACCAGAATCATTCACTTAACCTCTTGCTTTCAGTTTGCTATCAGAGGGCAAAACGCAAAGCTGGCAGGTAGTATTTGCCTTAACTTATGGGATGTCTGCTTCCAGAGCTGTAGAAATACAAAGTTGTGAGATTTTTTAACCCTACTTTAAACACAGATTTGAGAACTGCTGTCTCTGTGCAGCAGACATAAACCTGCCCCTTCAAGTGGTGACAGGTAGACACCAAACCAAAGCGGGAAATGTTGCAGATTTGGGTGTGGTCAAGGACAGACTCTTCTCTCTAGCATCAAATGATAGGATGAGACAAAGTGGCCTGAACTTGTACCAGGGGAGTTTTAGGTTGGATATTAGGAAATGTCCTTATTGCAAGAGTGGTCAAGCATTGGACCAGGCTGCCCAGGGAGGTGGTGGAGTCACCATCCCTGGAGGTCTTCAAGAAATGCATGAACATGGCACTTTGGGACACAGTTTAATGGTCATAGTGGTGTTGGACTGAAGGCTGGACTTGATGATCCTAGAGGACTTTTACAGCTGAAACAATTCTATGATTCGCTGTGGTTTCAGATATCGACAAGGGTTTCTGCATGTGAAAAAAAAAAGGAAAAAAAAGTCAGAATGTGTAGAGAAAACCACTGCTCTGCTAGACTTCATCTTAGATTCTGTTACACTAGTGATTCCATCTGTGTATGATCAGCATCTGTAGCTGCTGATCACTATACTCTGTTCTCCCCTTCTACTCTGCTCCTGTGAGACCCCAGCTGGTGCACTGCAGCCAGTTCTCAAGCCTCCAACACAGTAAAAAGATATCAGACTGTCGGAATGGGTCCAGAGGAGGCCAGAGAGATGATCAGAGGGCTGGAGCACCCCTCCTGTGTCTCCTGTGGGGACAGGCTGAGTGAGTTAGGGCCTCCTCAGACTGGAGGAAAGAAGGCTCCAGGAAGACCTTAGAGCAGCCTTCAAGTGCCTAAAGAGGACTACAGGGGAGATGTGGTCAGACTTCTCATGTGGGCTTGTAGTGATAGGATGAGGGGCAATGGTTTGAACCTGGAAGAGGGAAGATTTAGACTGGATCTTAGGAAGAAATTCTTTACAGTGAGGGGTGGTAAGACATCTGAATGGATTGCCCAGGGAAACTGCAGGCAGCTCCTCTCTGAAGGTATTTAAAGCCAGGTAGGATGAGACCTTGAGCAATATAGCCTAGTGGAAAGTGTCCCTGCCCTCAGCAGGTGATTTGGAACTAGATGATCTTTAAGGTCCCTTCCAGACCACAACATTCTATAATTGTCTCTTTTGCAAGAGCTAGGTGCTCTATAATGGCTTTACAGGAGTAGTATGTGGAACAGAGCTACACTGAACGTCCAAAGAACTCCTTCCTAGTGTCCAAAATATTGTCATGCTAAGGTCTTTATTATTATTCAAGGATTGAAAATTCCAAAATCAGAGGAAAGAAGGTAGTACTCACAGGGCAGGTACCTTTTTGTACAGTTGACAGCTGTTTGAGTGACAGAGATGTTATTACATTACCAGTGATCTCTGCTGGGATGGGTTGCTGAGCATCACATAGCAAAAAATCTGAAATCTCATCATAAATGCCATTTGTCACATGGGTGCTGCCACTCTGTATGTGGTACTGAAGTGGAGAACATAATGCTTACCTCTAATTCAGAGTCACAATAGATAGGCTGGAGGTCAAATAGGCTTTTTTGGAGAGCTCTTGCTGTAAAGGGTTATATAAATGTAAAGTATTATTATTATTTATGAGCACATTGAGTCAAATGTCATGTTCGTTGCATTTCATCAGTCTGAGATTAAAGTTGGGCCTGTAGCTCAGCAACACCTCAGTGATACTAGCTGATAAGGGGACATTTTACCAAGCTGAACAGAGGCACACATAAAATAGCAAACACTTCTTTCCCACAGCCCTCCCCTTCAGTGATATTTCTGAGATCTGGCATTTGGAACAGCAGATGGGGTGACACAGAGCTTTTTTCCACCAGGGCAAGAAATGACACTCAGTTTCCAGGCCATTGCAGAAGTGTGTAATTTAGATCACAGAAAGATTTTTTTTTTTATTTTTTTTTTGCTGCATGATAGAGCTGTGGAAGCAGATATCAATATTTTATGAAACCCATGAATTACAGCTGTATCGAAACATTAGGAACACTGACAAACTCATTGTCAGCACATGTAGCATGTTCTGTCCTTGAGGAAACATCTGCTGCTCTGTAAGAGCTTATCCTCCGGGAAAACCAAACTGTCCCTTAGCCCACGTCCCCCTTTGGAGTAATAGAATCGTAGAATTGTTTGGGTTGGAAAAGATTTCTAAGATCATCAAGCCTAGCTGTCAATGCGACAATGCCAGGGCCATTAAACCATGCTCCAAAGTGCCATGTCCACACGTTTCTTGAACACCTCCAGGGATGGTGACTCCAACTCCTCCCTGGGCAGCCTGGTCCAATGCCTGACCACTCCTGCAGGAATGAAATCGTTACTAGTAACCAAGCTAAACCTCCCCTGAAAAAAAATCTCCTCTTTCTCCCTGCTCAATCTGGGCGCAGGTGTAAAGATCACAAGAAAAAGAAATTCAGAATTACACATTCTCCCTTTAAGTCTCCCTGTGACCAGCAGGACAAACGAAGTGATTCTCTCCATCTACTTTGATCTCATGAATACCCACCTGGAGTACTACATCCATTTCTGGTGCCCCAAACAAAAGAAGGACATCAAACTGTTGGAGACAGAGGAGGCCAGGAAGACAACCATAGGGCTGGAGCACCTCTGCAAAGACAGGCTGAAAGAATAGAATCTCTTCAGCCTTGAGAAGAGAAGGCTCCAGGGAGACTTTATAGCACCCTTCCAGTACCTGAAAGGGGCTGATGGAATACTGAGGGGAGACTTGCTACACTGGCTTATAGTGATAGGACAAGTGGCAATAACTTTAAGCTGGAAGAGGGAAGATTTAGACTGAATCTTAGGAAGAACTCCTTTGCAGTGGGGGTGGTGAGACACTGGAACAGGTTGCCCAGGTAAGTTGTGGATGCCTCCTCTCCAGAGGTGTTCAAAGACAGGTTAGATGAGGCCTTGAGCAACCTGGTCTAGTGAAAGGTGTCCCTGCCTATGGTGGGGGGTTTGAACTAGCTGATCTTTAAGGTCCCTTCCAATCCAAACCACTCTATGATCTATGACTAAAACTAGGGAAACATACCTCTAGCTCACAAAAATATAAGTTTGTTTTTTTTAAATCTGAAATAAAAATGGTCACCTTTCTCTTTTTGCATTTTCTCTTCATTGACTTTAATTAAGCTCACCCTAAGAAGCTTGTGAGGCCAGATAACCTTGTTACATGAAAGAAAAAGATTACACACTATGGGGTGGTTCCTGCTAGCTTGGCCATCATTTACAAAGTCAGGATTTAATATTCTTTAAGCTTTTCTATTTGCAGCATTATTTTATTTAAACTGCAATTCTATAAACTGCTCAGCAGATTAGAGGACCAGCTCTATAGTCTTAATTTCAGTGTCACTTTCCAGCTGTTTTGGTCAGGCTTCATGCTTGGATTTAATGTTATTTGTGCACTAAAATGAAAATACATCTCTATGATAAATCCTCTCCAAAGCAGAGGGAAATAGCAGTAAATAACATCTGTTGAAATCAAATGAAAATAAAAAAAAAAATCCCCCAGGCAAACCGAATACAGTAGGGAGCTTGAGATCAAAATGAGTGTAGAGTTCAGGTTTAAAAAGAGTGATCCAAATCCTTCAAATTACCAACAGACAGGGGATGGGGAATTTGTGACATACCCCTTGTACAGGTTTGTTAGCTCCAGATGTACAGGAGATCAGTTATTAAAAGACATGTTGTAATCTGGGGACTGATGCCAAGTCTCCTTGACCTCATCCGTAGATCTGTAAGTTCATTACAGATATTCATGACAGTCACTCATTATCCCAGAAAGAAATTCAGGCAATGATATGCTCTTCAAATTGCCTTTCCCTGTTGGTTCAGAAAGAGATTCCTTTCAACCTTCTCTTTAAACAATAAATCCCTGTATCTCATCTGTTCTCTTTTGGTCATCTTTACATGCCCAGAGCTAAACACAAAATATCTGTGTATTTATTCCTCCAGAGGTTCTGACACCCTTCCACCCAAGACTAAAGACAAGCACAAACTGAAAATCAGCTATAAAATCAAATGTAAATCTTTTCATGGAGCCAGCTCTTGTCAGCTACTGACATTTTAGCTGTTGACATTTAAGGTCAGGCTGATGGGGCTCTGAGCACCTTGGTCTGTGTGGGCATGTGCCTCAGGAGAGTAGGTTCTTATGGGATCCCCAAATGAAATTGAGGTGGAACCGAGTATTTGGCTGAGAAAACCACTTTAATCATGTGTTTGTGAGGGAAAGGGCTAGCAGTATAAGACAGAAGAAAAAAAAAAAAAAAAAAAAAAAAAGACAGAAAAGGGAAAGTGGGGATAGCTGCTACCAGGGATCTGAGGTGTCCCTCCAGTCTGTGTCATTGTCCAGGTCATCGGGGAAATGTTCCATCCGAAGCTGGTGGTCTGTCTCCCTTTCTCTGGCTGCCTTATTGTATATTCCTGTTCTTCTAAATGGTTTTGCTTAGCCAGATCCACCACCTGCTGCTGGTGCTTATACTCAGTACCCTCACTGGGGGGTCTCCAGTGGTCTTTGTTCCCATCTGTCCTCCCAGGGCTTAGGCTTATGTCTTGGAACTAGGTTGTCCCAGTTTAGGTCCGTGAGCTAACCAGAATTGGAGGACAGAAAAGCCACTTACTCCTTTTGGGGAGTAAGAATGAAGAAACTGCACAGCGATTCGAAGTTTAAAGGGAGATTCTGTTTACATGTGCATATATGCAAAAGGCAATCATGTAGAGTGAATACATCCACAAGCTAGGCTAAGTGTATCAGCCTAAAACCTTCTAGAATCCTTCACCCCTTCCACCCTCATCAGGTCTGAGGGCAGGCCAAAACTGCCCTACCCAGCAGGCAGCATGATGCAGCTCAAAATTCCCTGCCAGATAGGAGCCATCTACCCACACAAACCATGAGATAAGTAGGGATGCACACTCTGCCGAAGGGAAGGGAAGGGAAGGGAAGGGTCGGGAAGGGAAGGGAAGGGTCCATTGTCACAGTTTGGTCGAAACTATCTTCGTGGTCAGGGTGATGGTATCACCCTGGTGGTCTTATGTGCATCAACTCAAGACAAATGAGGAAGCAGTCTCTCACAATGTGTCCCTGCTTATTTCAAGGTGGTTGGACTAGATCACAGAATCACAGAATTGCCTAAGTAGTAAAACTGCTCTAAGATCATCAAGTCCAGCTATTAGCCTAACATGTCAAATTCTTGGCTGAAACATTTTCCTAAGCACTGCATCTACACAACTCTTAAACACCTACGTGGATGGTGACTCTACTGCCTCACTGGTGTAAAGGGTTAAGCCCAGCTGGAGCCTTCTGACTCCTCCCTGGGGGTTGTCTGACCTGCCCCCAGGTGTCACGTTTAGCCCCCTCCCACTTCCTGCCAAAGACTGCTATAAAAAGAGGGGGACAGTTTATCTTCTCTCTCTGGTCCCTGCTTGCCTGACCAACTCCTTGCTGTTCTGCTGCCAGACCGCCATGTGCTCTCCAGCCAACATGTTGGGATAGCAACCATTTTCTTTGGAACTCTGATGAACTGCATCTCAGCATCAAAATGCTGCATCCTGTTTCATCTACCTTGCAATCATCAGTTCCAGCACTTAGACTCAATTCCCTCTTCACAGGTTTTATTCTGTTACTGTGTATTATGCTCCCTTTTCCCTTTTACCATCTGTAATTCCCCTCACTCTCCATACCCCGTATTTTGGTTCCCTTTTTTCCCCCACCTTCTGTAAAACCCCCTTACCTCCTACTTATTGTTAAACTTTATATCTTTTTTTACTTCCAAATCAAATCAAGTATTTATTGAGCTTTTTGAGCTCAGGGGGGCTAGCCTAAACCCAATACAACTGGACAGCCTGTTCCAATGTTTGATAATCTTTTCTGTGGGTAAGAATTTCCTAATATCTAACCTAAACTTCTCTCAGTGCAACTTGAGGCCATTTCCTTTCATTCTGTCACCTGATACTAGGGAGAAGAGACAAACTCCCACCCCAGTCCCAGTGTCTTTCCAAGGAATTGTTGAGAGCAATAAGGCCTCCTTTCAGCATCCTCTTCTGTCAAAAGAGGCAGTGGAGTCACTTCCCTGGGAGGCGTTCAAGAAACATGTGGACATGGAACCTGGGGACATGGTTTAATGACCGTGGTGCTGTTACGTTAATGGGTGGACTCAATCATAGAGATCTCTTCCAACCAAAACAGTTCCATGATTCTATGACAAGTTTTACTCAGGCAAATGAGAGAAGCCTGCCCTTTCCTGGTAAACCCTGCACATCTAACAGTCCATCTACACCTATGTTGCTAATATCAATTTTAATTACTATTGATAGTCGCAGGGGGACCTGGAATAGTCCCCCGGGTTCTTTGGATGCGCGGTTGGCAGGCATAAATGCACAAAGTCACTTAAAACACAGAATAAACAGTTTAAACAGTCAGAGAACAGAGAGCCTACATACAGAGCAACCCCAGCTGTGCCTATAAAAGCCCACGAAATGCGCAGTGGCTACAACATTTCTTCCTGAGAAAGGAGAGAGAGAAGGACGGATTTATCCCGAATAGAAAGGGAAATGAGAGGGTTTTGCCTTGCTGCCTTTGCTATAAGCTGCGATGCTGCTGCCGCCGCTGCCTTTGCTGAGCACGTGGCTGGTGCTAGATGGGTGCTGAGGCTGGAGTTCCTCGTGGCAGGAGAGGGAGAAGAAGAAGAGACTCTAACGGTCGTTGCACCCCCTTAAATACCCCATTAGGGGGGCGTGGAACTGACCAATAGGCACTTAGCATCCACTGAATGGCCAATTGGTTCAAAATAGTCCCACGGCCAGGGGTGGGTTTCAATGCCTTAAGACACAGCACAGATCACCTGACTCGGGCGTGTGACTTCTACGTGCAGCCCGAGGTCTCATGGTTCCAGGGCCACGTGGTGTGCCCCCTCCTGCACCCCCCTCTGGACCTTGCTACGGAAGGAGGAGGGGAATCCCAGGAACTGGACCAACTCTGGGCTATAATCGCACCCATACCAGGACAACCTAAGATATCATAAAACTTATTTCCTTCATACATACGGGACAAGAACACTTCATAGTTCTCATTTCATTGTGAAACATCTTTAACTGGATTCTTGTTCCAATCTTCCATCTTCATGAAGAGTTGGAAGGAAATGGCAGAATCACAATTGAATTTGGTGGTCAGATGCCATGGCATGTTCCAGGGGATTGCCTCAATTTGCAAGGTGGAATTTGCTTGCGGAAACTTAAATTGAGTGAAGTTCAGACATTAACCTAAGAACATCATGGCCATTAAACCATGTCCCAAAGTTCCATGTCCATACATTTCTTCAACAGCTCCAGGGATGGTGACTCCAGTACCTCCCTGGGCAGCCTGCTCCAATGCCTGACCTCTCTTTCAGTGAAGAAAGACTTTGAACACACTGCAGAAATGTATTGAAGTGCAGTTGCAATTAAGAAAGAACAATATATTTCCTAAAAAGTTATTGTGTGGGGGTTTGGTTTTGTTTTGGTTATTGGGGATTTTGTTTGTTTGTTTGGGGGGTTGCTTTAGGTTTTTGTGTTTGTCTGTTTGTGTTTTGGTTTGTTTTCTTTGTTTGGTTGGTTTTTATTAGTTTTGTTTTGTTTTTATTGAAAATATTTATACATATTTAGTGGTTTGGAGAACAAAAACTAAACCCAAACCGCCTGCACTGACCAATTGTGTCTGCTAAAACCTCTATCAGTCCCTGAAAAAAAATCTCATTTGCTCTGATAATTTCTAATGTTTTGTTTCAGCAGTTCTGTATGTTGCAAGTGAAGTTATTTCCACCACATCCCCCAGGAGACTATTCTGCAGCCTAACAAACCTCATTACAGGATGCTGAGGTTTATTTATTTATTTATTTATTTAACTATTTATTTATTCATTTTCTATTGTATTTCAATTGATCTTTCAGAAAAGCATGTCGTGTCTCAACTAAACTAAAGAGTGGCAGAAATCCCTAAGCAAAAATCTGCTCAAAAAACTCCAAAGAAAGTAATTGACTGAAAATGTGTAGTGTGGACACATGGTAGAATCTTAGAATTCTTTCAGTTGGTTAAAGACCTACATCTAAGATCATGGAGTCCAACCATCAACCTAAGACCGTGGCCATCACACCGTGTCCAAAGTGCCATGTCCACATGTTTCTTGAACATCTCCAGAGATGGTGACTCCACCACCTCCCTGAGTATCCTCTTCTAATGCCTCACATGAATGATTTTTTCCCTGATAATGAACATAAATTTCCCCTGATGCAATTCCAGGCCATTTCCTCTCACTCTGTCACCTGATACTATGGAGTCCACCTCCAACCTCACTCCATCCTCCTTTCAGGGAGCTAAAGAAAGCACCGAGGTCCCCCTTCAGCTTCCTCTTCTCCAGATTAAACAACCCCAGTTCCTTCAGCTGCTTCTTACCAGACCTGTTCTCCAGACTCTTTACTAGATTTGTTGCCCTAGGAGGACAGACAGGGATGCAAATAATCCCTTCAGAGGCATCCTTGAATGCTTAAAAAAAAAAAAAAAAAAAAAAGCAAAGGAGAAATTCTGTGCTGCTGCTTTTGTACACTGTAAGTTATCAGCAGGAATCCCAAGTGCACTGGCACAGAAAAGATGTTTGTAGCAAAAGCTGCATCCAGCTCCAAAACCCACAACAAAAGAAGGACATGGATCTCTTGGAGAAGTTATAGAGGAGGCCACAAAGATGATCAGAAGGCTGGATCACCTCTCCTACAAAGAAAGGCTGAGGCAGTTGGGGTTGTTCACCCTGGAGAAATGAAGGTTCTTGGGAGACCTCATAATGGCCTTCCAGCAACTGGGGGGTTTACAGGAAAGCTGGAGAGGAACCATTTAGGAGGGGTTTTAGTGATAGAAAGAGGGGCAATGGTTTGAAACTAGAGCAGGGTAGTTTAGAATGAGCATTAGGAAGAAATTCTTTATTATGAGGGTGGTGAGATGCTGGAACAGGTTGCCCAAAGAAGGTGTGGAAGCCTCATCTGGAAGAGGGAGATTTAAATTGGATGTTAGGAGGAAGTTCTTTACAGTGAGGGTGGTCAAACACTTGAACAGGTTGTCCAGGGAGGTTGTGGATGCTCCCTCTTTGGAGGTCTTCAAGGCCAGGTTGGATGAGGCCTTGAGCAACCTGTTCTAGTGGGAGGTGTCCCTGCCTATGGACGGAGGGTTGGAACTAGGTGATCTTTGAGGTCCCTTCCAACCTAAACCATTATGATTCATTATATGACTCATCCCTGCAATTGTTCAACACCAGGCTGGATGAGGCTTTGTGTAACCTGGTCTTGTGGGAGGTGTTTCTGCCCATGGCAGGGGAGTTGGATCTAGATGGTCTTTAAGATTGCTTCCAACACAAGCCATTCGGTGCACCTGTACAACTCCTCATGCTTATTCTCAGAACCATGAGCTGCAACCAGCACCAGCAAACTTACAGTTTGCTCTGACATGAGGAAGCAGATCAGCGTGGAACCCATCAGACAGAAATGTTTGTGGCTCATATATCAAATCCCTTAGAAATCAGGAAAACTGATCTGAGGTTAACTCTTCTTTATATTTCCTCTTGCTTGGCTTCTTCCCCAAAGGACAATTCACATCTGAACTGCATAAAGGTAACAAACTGCTGTTTTGGGGTGAATTCAACACTGGAGAGGTAAAGGTAAAATGAAGAGCATGGTTAAGTGAAAATTTCTTCTGAGATCAGTAACTCTTCTTCTTTAACAGTCTGCCAGTCCAAAAGAATATAAAAACATCATAAGCAAGGAGCTTTTAAAAAATAGATTATAAGTTGTTACTCCACAGAGAAATTACTCAAGCCATTTCAGCAGTCACGCACATGAACCGTACAAAATAGCAAAGCTATGGGGCAAAACAGCACACAAATCCCAAAAGCTTTGAAAGAAAGCCATGAATATTGCTGTATCCTAGTGGTGAAAAGTCTTTCTGGGTGACCCAAGACTAGAGATTACATCTTTATCAAAGACCTGAATAAGGGGATTGAGTGCACCCTCAGTAAGTTTGCAGATGTCACTAAATTGGGTGAGAGTGTGGACCTGCTTGAGGGTAGGAAGGTTCTGGAAAGGAATCACAGAGTCACAGAATGTTAGGGGCTGAAAGAGACCTTGAAAAATCAGCGAGTTAAACCCCTGCCAGAGCAGGATCACCTATACCAGATCACACCAGAACACCGTATCTGCCCTTTTTCCACTCCAGCCACCCCATTTTCCCCCTTTTCTCCCTCAAGTCCCAGAGCACCTCGTCTGGGCTCCATGGCCACCCCAGGTCTGCCCACTTCGACCTCCCTGCTCACTCCTCCTTTGTATTCTACCAGGAAGATCAGAAGCCCCAAGCTGTGCCCATCTCTGCATAGTGATCCTCCTCCTGTCATCACTGGTGAGTCTCCATGGTGCACACCAGGTAAATGGGGGGGAGACAAAGGCCAGGGAGCCTGGTGGTCCCATGGTTAGGTAGGAAGAGGGTTGGTGGCCATTCCATGTGGCCAGGCTGGATGGATGGTCCAAGATCAATTGTATGAGGTTTAACAAGGCCAAGTGCTGGGTCCTGCACTTGGGTCACAAGCCTGTGAGTAGTCTAGGCTTAGGGCAGAATGGCTGGAAAGCTGTTCAATGGAAAAGGACCTGGGGGTCCTGGCTGGCAGATGGCTGAACATGAGCCAGAAGTGTGCTCAGATGGCAAAGAAGGCCACCAGCAATCTGGCCTGGATCAGCAATAGTGTAACCAGGAGCAGGGAAGTGATTGTGCCCCTGTGCTGGCCACTGGTGATACCATGCCTTGAATACCAGGTTCAGTTTTCAGCCCCTCACTCCAAGAAGTGCATTATGGTGCTGGAGCATGTCCTTGAAAGGGCAACAAAGCTGGTGAAAGGTCTAGAGAATAGAGACCTGTGAAGTGAAGCTGAGGGATCTGGGGTTGTTTAGTCTGGTAAAGAGAAGGCTGAGGGAAGACTTCCTTGCTGCCTACAACTCCCTGAAAGAAGGTTGGAGTGAGGTGGGGCTCAGTCTTATCAACCTAGTATCAGGTGAGAGAATGAGAGGAAACATCAAAATCTGGCCATGGTGGTCTTAGGTTGACAGCTGGAGTCAATGATTTATGTCTGTTACACACTAGGTTGCTTTGCCTTTTGTTTTTTCCCACAGAATCCACAATTAATTTAATTTTGTTTTTTATTCTGAATTTCCTATTACTATACCTTCTCTAGTTTTGGATCTGTTATTCTGACTCCTCTTTATCTTACTTAACAAAATTGTTTTCCGGTAGGGAAAAAAAAACCAAACCAACATATATAAGGAGGAAAGAACCAGAAGATGAAAGGCAGAATTATCCAGAAAAGCAGTCTTGCTAAATAATAACATAAGGTGGGTTGGGAAATGTGTTACAGCTTCATGGATTATTGCTCTTACCACAGAACAGCTTTTTCCTGTGCTACAGC
Source organism: Psilopogon haemacephalus (assembly GCA_013396835.1). Lineage (NCBI taxonomy): Eukaryota > Metazoa > Chordata > Aves > Piciformes > Megalaimidae > Psilopogon > Psilopogon haemacephalus. Next base: position 380,110 of record VWZI01021731.1, read on the forward strand.
TTAAAAAGCCATCTGCCTTGCCAGGGTCTCATCAAGGATTAATTAAATTATGAAGAAAAATCTTCCTTAAGCCAAACTGTTGACACATGTGGCACAGGTTAGAGGGCTCCAGAGCCAAACTTTCCTTGTTTTGAGCAGAAGTTAGTTGCCAAACATCTCATCACCTTTCACCTCTCTAATTCTGTCACACATTCAGTCCTCTTCCTGATTGCCTTCTCCAGTGCTTACATTTTATGTCTGTGTCTTTTTGTCTTGTCTGTGACTGCTTTGAAGAAATAGAATAGTTTTGAAATGGAATAGTTTGTTTTATTCTGACATAGTATCCTCCATAACCTCTTGTCCTTATCAGCTGATTAGTGCTGTTGAGAACTCTTGCAGCAGGCTGACTCTGAGCTGGCTGCGTTTCAGATCTGAGAGAAGTTACACTTCAGTACCCCTCTGGAAGTGAGGGGCTCTGGGCAAAGAGGGAAAGGACTCAGTGGAAATCTCTCCTGGTTTAGTGGCTCTTCATACCGCTTCCTTTATTCAAAGACAGGCTCTCTCACATGACAATGGGATACACTCTGAGGAGAGTGGGGACAAGGAGTGGATCTGAGAGGTATTCAAAACTCCAAAGGATATTATTTGATAATCATCATCAGAACTCAGTGTTAGCACTTAAAACTACAATGAATTTGTGATAGCGCAACTGATACCTTAATAAATGGCAAAGGAAAGAATATAAGATGGAGAGGAGAAAAAGTGCCAGAAGCATAAAGGTGTTGATGAGTTCTTTTCCTAAACTCCCTGAAAGGAGGTTGTAGAGAGGTCTGTTCAACCAAGTGATAAGTGATAGAACAGGAGGAAATGGTCTCAAGTCACACCAAGGCAAAGTTTAGGTTGGATATTAGGAAACATTTATTTGCTGAAAGAGTGGTCAGGCACTGGAACACGTTGCCCAGCGAGGTGGTGAAGCCACAGTCTCTGAATGTGCTTGAGTCTTGCAGTGCTTAGGGACATGGTTTAGTCAAGGACTTCTCAGTGTCAGGCTAATGATTGGATTGGATGGTCTTAAAGTTCTCTTCCAACTGAAACAATTCTATGATTACCACTTTTTTTTTTTTCTTCCCTGCTTTAGCAGTTCCAGCAGCCAGTACGGATACAGAGTCTTCCAGCTGCCCAATTTACAATTCCCATCAATCTTTGTATACTTCCTTTCTCTGCAGATGGAGATACACCGACCTCTAAGTCACGGGGATCTGTCTGCATTCCGCTTTCAGTCAGTTTTCCTCAGGGTAAGTTATTTCTTCAAATTTGTGTCCCTCTCCATGGATCTTAATTTAAACTGCAGGTGATGTTTTTGTGACCTCTCAGTGTTCTATTGTTTGTTTCAATCTTAGAACATAATCTCTATGAAGTCTAATGTCTTTCCTGTCATCCAAAATTTGTTCTCTCTTGTTTTGAAATACTTCAGGCACAAAGTGTGAACCCAGAGATATTTTTAGATAAACTGTCTTAGTGATGGCTGTTAAAAGTCCACAGACAGCAATTCTTTTTTTTTTTTTTTTTTTTTTTTTTTTTTTTTTTTGGNAACATGGTTTCACTGTTTAGACCCTTAGAAGCCCCAATCCAGTGTATCTGCAATCCTCATGTCAGTGTTGCTGTGTAGGGCACAACTCCGAGGTGGGGAAGTGTCCCTGCTCATGGCAGGAGGGTTGCAGCTAAATAATCTTTAAAGTCCCTTCCAAGTCCAGCCATTCTGTGATCTCCAGATTAAAAAGCCCACACAAAGTATAAATTTTGCCAGGCAAAGCAAACAAACAAAACGAAAAAGCTTCAGTACTTCCACAAGAAACAAAAAGAAGTTGAGTTTTGTTAAGACGAGGTCTGGGAACTCAGCCCAAGTGGCTTAAATAAACTATGTACTGGTGTAAACTGGTGTGGCATCATCATGTTCTTTGTTTTCAGGAGTTGAAGTCTACATGTCTGTGAGGGACTCTGCGCCTCAGTAATTCCAAGCTTAAAACCTCACTCTGTCTGGTCTTAAACACTTCCAAGGATGGAGACATCCACACCTTCTCTGGGCAACCTTTTTCATTGTCTTACCACCCTAATAGCAAAGAATTTCTTCATAACATCCAATCCAACTCTACACTGCTCTAGTATCAAACCATTGCCCTTTATCCTCTCTCCACAGGTCCTTCTAAACAGTCCTTCCCCAGCTTTTCTGTAGCCCACTTCAGGTACTGGAAGGCTGCTATGAAGTTTCCTTGGAGCCTTCTTTTCTCCGGGTTGAATAACCCCAGCTCCTTCAGGCTGTCTTTATAGAAGTGCTCCAGCTCCCTGATTTATGGCCTTCTCTGGGTTTTCTCCAACAAATCCACGTGTTTTTTCATTTGGGGACTCCAGAGTTGGATGCAGTAATCCACACCCTCTAACTGGCTTTTCTAGATATTACAAACCTGGTCCCTAACTGCTTTTATAGAATCATCCAGGAAAAAAAATGTGGCTGTTCTTGGTGCTGTAGATAATTGTTGGACATTTGCTTTTTTGCAGCAGACATAGTTGTCAGCAGAGGCTTTCTTAGGTGTTCTTCTGGGCTTTGGAAAAGAGTTGTTACCGTAATCTGCAGGCAATTTTCTCCCTCCTGCTGCAGGCATGTGCTTCTCCTTTCATGGCTGTTTACCAATTCTCTAACAGATTAATAGCAGAATAGTTCACTCTGTGACGATCTGAAACTTTAAAACACCCTCAAATGCCTCATTACAGACCAAATAAAGAGTTTGTTTTCTGTGAATGATTAGTCCCTCTCACATCTTCTTTGCTCCGTTGCTTTCCAAATGCTAATCTCAGGGTGCATTTATTTGCTTGTGCCAGCCTGTTTATAGCTACTGTAGCCCTTTGGTGGGAGCTTACTGGATCTTCCTCATTTGCAGTAATCGGTTAATTTCCGTCGTCTATAATCATCATCATCATCAGTCAGCTGAGGCATGTTTTTCAGAAAACTAATTTCAGTTTCTAGGGCTGGGCTGTCACCTCCATTTCTATCATGTCCCATTCCACTCCGCCCTTGTGAGACCACATTTGCAGTATTGTGTCCAGTTGCGGGCTCCCCAGTTCAAGAAGGAGAGGGAAAGACTAAAGAGTGCCCAATGGAGTCTATGAGGATGATAAAGGGACTATAACATCTGTCTATTGAGGAAAGGCTGAGAGAATTGGTCTTTTTACTCTGGGAATTAGAAGACTGGAGTGGGGTGGGGGCTTGTAAATGCTTATAAATACTTAAAGAGTGGGTGTCAGGAGGATGGGACCAGCCTTTGTTCACTGGTGCCTGGTGACAGGAGAGAGGTCCAGAGATGTTTCAGCTTTCACATTAAAGGAAATTAAATATTCCCATAGAGATTTGCAAAAGGTGCCTGAAGCTGTTTTTCTACCCTGCACCTCTTCTACCTGTATATCTCATTTGTGAAAGGAGAGGGCAGGAATTGCTAGCAGCAAGTTTGCAGCTGTAGGAGCAGGAACTGTGCTGGGGCTGTGTGATCACTGAGTTGGAAGCAAAACAAAGCAGCACATGGATGTGCTGCTGCACACCACACAGATGAAACCTCTGCTCATAGTGCCATTGCATGGAGAGGTTTTACAGACTGGATCCAGCACTGTTGTGCAAGTGACTGAAATAAAAAAAAAACCTTGTACCATATTTAATCATAGAATTGTCTCAATTGGGAAAAGTCTCTAAGATCAAGTCCAACTTCCAAGCTAACACCACTGTGTCCCAAAGTACCATGGCCACACATTTCTTGACCATTCTCAGGGATGGTGACTCCAGCATCTCCTGGGCAGTCTGTTCCAATGCCTGACCACTCTTTAAGCAAATAATTTTTTCCTAATTTCAGGCATGATTTCAGGCCACTTCCTATCACCTGATGTTGGAGAGATGACACCAACTCCTAATTCACTGCAACCTCCTTTCAAAGTGGCTCCCCTCAGCCACCTTTTATTCAGACTAAAAAAAATCTTAATTACCTTATGTTTTTTAGATGTAATAAACTCTTTTTTTTTTTTTTTTAAATCTACAAATTATTCTGTTTTGGGGGTGTTTTTCTGAAGAACTTGGGCATTGAAACAAGCTGCCCAGGGAGGTGGTCAAGCCACTGTCCCTGGAGGTATTCAAGAAACCTGTGGATGTGGCACTTCAGGACATGACTTAATGACCATGGTGGTGTTAAGTTGATGATTGGACCCAATCTTAAAGGTATTTTCCAACCAAAATAATTTAGTGACTCTGTGCAATAAATTAATGCAAACCTGGGACAGTTGGGTGGTCACCTTGATTACAGAGTGTTCTAACTTGCTGGCAGTTCCTGTTCCTTGTTGGTGCTTTGATATACTTGCTCACTCAAATTGTTTCTCCTCTATGATGTTTAAGCTGTGCCTTAATTTGTTTTAGTGCAGGAGGTCCAAGGAAAATAATTTCCTTTTCCTTCTGCTGCCACTTGAATTTGTGAACAGGTAAGCGTCATGACAACCAGCCTTTGGGTAGTTTCTAAAGTCAATATAGAGAGAGATAATCTGTGATGCTGCTAACTCTTGTCTAGTGTTAACACTTTCAAATATGTCTAATTACACTTAGATAAGGATATTAATGCCATCAGTCAGCTCTGATGGCTCACTATCAGAGAATACAGGCCTTTAGCAAGCCTTAAATGTAACATAACAGCACAATTAATGATTGTAGAGACACCGTTATACAAAACATAGTTGACTTGTAAGCGTTAAATACCGTGAATGTGAAGTTAACAGGCAAAGAACCCAGTCAGACGGTGCTGAGAGAGAAAGGGAAGGTCAGGCAATTCTCTTTCTGCCCCCAGTAATATGGCAAAAAGGTATTTTATTTTAAAAAAATCTTTGGCTCGTAACCAGCTGAGAGAAATCCTTGAGATGTTTTTCACCACGTTCTTGCTTGCTGAAAATTTCAAGGTATATCAGTGGATGCTTTTTCAGCAATAAAGGCGGGTGGAAATCTGTGTGAACACCACCACTGCCACCTACTGTTGGTTTGTCGTGGAGAGAGAAGAGAGGCACACAAACTGCTGCTTTTTTGGTATGATGGAAGCTGAGCTCTTTTTTTTTTTTTTTTTTTTTTCCCTTTTCTTTTTTTCTTTTTTTTTTCTTTTTTCCCTTCACCCAGATAGGGCAGGATGGTGTTGCTACTGTATCATTCTGTTTGCAGAAGTCTTAAGAAATTCAAATAACTCCTTCTGGAAACCTGTAAGGAATTTTAGGGGCCGCCTCTGCTTATTTTGCCAGTAGGTTAGCAGGTTGGCAAATGTTTAAGCATCTGTCTGTGTTTTCGTGGAGACATTTAGGGTTGGGATTAGCACTGATTGCATATGTGAGCTGCAATCCAAGCAAGACTGAGCAAGTGGCTGCATGGACAGTAGATCACAGCAGGAATCATAGAATCATAAAAAGGCAGGGTTTGGAAGGAGCCTCCTTTCCAAAGTAGGATCACCCAGGGCAGGTCACACAGGAATGCATCCAGATGAGTCTTGAATGTCTCCAGAGAAGGAGTCTCCACAGCCTGCTCCAGGGCTCCAGCACCCCCACAGCAAAGAAGTTGTTCTCTGTCTTGAAGAGGAACTTCCTGTGTTTCAATTTGTGCATGTTGCCCCTTGTCCTAGCAGAGTATGCCAGTGAAAAGAGACTGGCCCCATCTTCTTCACACCCACCCTTAAGGAATTTGGAAACATTGATCAGATCCCCTCTCAGCCTTCCCTTCTCCAGGATAAACAGACTGAGGTCTTTCAGTCTTTCCTCATCAGACAGATGTTCCAATCCCTTTGTTATCCTAGCAGCCTCTTTGGCTGTTGGCTTTTCTCCAATAGTTTCCTGTCTCTCTTGAACTGGGGAGTCCAGAATTGGACACAACACTCTAGATGTGGTCTCACCAGGGGAAAGTAGAGGGGCATGAAAGCCTCCCAGGACCTACTGGACATACTCTTCTTAATGCACCCCAGGATACTGTTAGCCTTCTTGGCCACAAGGGCACATTGCTGTGCTATGAAGAATTTTTTGTCCACCAGGACTCCAGAGTCCTTCTCCGTGGAGCTGCTTTCCAGCAGGTCAATGCCTAATTTGTACCAGTGCATGAGGCTGTTCCTCCCCAGGTGCAGGCTGCTATCCTTACTCCTGTTGAACTTCATGAGGTTCTCCTTTGCCCAGCTCTCCAGCCTGTCCAGGTCTTGCTGAATGGCAGCACAGTCTGATGGTGCAGCAGCAAATTGCCTGCTTATAAAATGGTAACTAGAGACCTTTCTTCTTCAGATGATGTGCCCTCATACTAATTTGCTGGGTTTTTTTCCTGTTACATCTTTTCACATGTTCTCTGAATGAATGTGACTGTTTTATACTGGCTCTGCAGCCTTGAGCTTACTGTTGCCTTTTATTCCAGGAAAAAAGCCAGAATATTTACTGTTGAGTTTAGAGAGAAGGTCTTGAGTGCACAGTAAATCAGAGAGAAGCATTCACTTGTTGAGAGCTTCACACAGTAACTAGTGTCAAGGAACAACAGTCCTTGCCTGTAAGAATTATTTAAATTCAGGAAAATTTGTGAGCATTGGGTTGATGAGCTGTCAGGATCTTGCTTTACTTCAGTATCTCCTTTGTAGACACATTATTTTTCTTCTGCTGCTGCATTCCTGCTTTACTTGCTCTCAAGTTTTGGGTATGACAGCAAGGAGAAATTGCTCTGGCTTAGAACCATAGAACCATTGAGGTTGGAAGAGACTTTTGAGAGCATCGAGTTCAACCACTCATCTAAAGCTTTCAATCCCACCACTACTGCTAAACCACTGCCACACTTCTTTCTTGCCCTAGCAACCATGCCATGCCTCAGTGCTCATTTCTAACTTCTCCCCACATGGCTGCCAGAAAGTGTGTGAAATTTGTGTTTCAAGCCCAGATATTCACTTCTCTGTGCTGGAGAGTGGTGTGGCATAGAGTGGTGGTCTTGCCCTTCCAAAGCAGCCTGGCCTAGTAGGAGGTGTCCCTGGCCATGGCAGTGAGGTTGGAACTACACGGTTAAGGTGCCTTCCAACCCTGACCAATTTATGAGTCTATACTCAGGACTGAGTAAATTTGTGTCCCTCCTGCAATGCTGACCACCCTGCACCATTTGTCCTGCCGGTGGTGGTACATTTACACTACAGTGGATGCTTGCTATGGAACACAAACAGGAGTTATTAGTGCCCTCAGACCAAACAGGCAGCTGCATTGCCCTGAAGTGGAGTGGATAGTGATAGCCAGTACCTGCAGAACAACCACCCCATGCACCAGTACAGGTTAGAGTTTGACTTGCTGGAAAGCAGTTTCGTGGAGAAGGACCTTGGAGTCCTGGTGGATGATATGTTCTCCATGGCACAGCCAAGAAGGCTAATGGTATCCTGTGGTACATTGGAAAGAGTGTGGCCTGCAGGTCATGAGAGGTTCTCCTGCCCATCTACTCTGTCCTGGTGAAACCACATCTGGAGTATTGTGTCCAGTTCTGGGCTCCCCAGTTCAAAGAAACGACAGTGTCCAATGGAGGCTACAAGAACAACTAAGGGACTGGGACGTCTGTCTGACAAGGAAAGGCTGAGAGACCTGAGTCTGTTTAGCCTGGAGAAGAGAAGGCTGAGAGGGGATCTGGTCAGTGTTTTCAAATTTCTTAAGTGTAGGTGTCCTTTGATAGGACAGGGGGCAAAGGGCACAAACTGAAAAAAAGGAAGTTGCACCCAAACACAGAGGAAAACTTCTTTATTGCAAGGGTGCTGGAGCCCTGGAGCAGGCTGCCCAGAGAGGTCGTTGAGTCTCTCTCTCTAGAGACTTTCAAGACCTGTCTGGATGCATTCCAGGCTACCATAGTGAGGCTCTGTGGCTCTCATAGACATGCTTATGCTGTTACCTCTAATAAGGTTCTTCAGGAAAGCACAGGGAGCTGTCTTTAGAGAAGAAAGCTCTCAGGTCATTGCAGCACAAGGCTCACCACAGGCTAATTGGCCTGCCGCTCAGCACTTACCTGGAATTTGAGAGTGGCATGTTCAGAATACATCTGTGCTTAATTTAGGACAGAGATTTTTTAACTCTGTCTTTAATCTTAGAGTTCTTGCATCACCATGCTGCTGCCTTTTACTTCTTCTGTTCAAGAGCCTTTAAGTAAATACCTGGGAATACTAGGTTTAAGCTGAATTCTTGGACTAAATTATTTTTAAAGGTCCTTTCCAACCCAAACAATTCTGTAATTCTTAGTCCAGTGATACAGATTTGTAGTTGAGGTGCAAAAGACATGACTATGAATCTCTTCAGCCTCAGTTTTGTACATCTTGAAGTCCTAGTCCACAGAAAGATTAAACCTACCTTGGATATCTCTGAGTTAGAGAAAAGCTTCACATGGAATTTTCATAGCTTCCAGTTTTGGAATCGGAGCTCCAAAGAGCTCATTGATTAGTTTGCTGCAGCTTCAGTATCTTGTCAGGTTTTTTGTATGTCAGTGTGGGAAAACTTGGACCTCTTTTAAAGTATCACAGATCTGAAGGTAGTAGCTAGAGGGAAATTTTGAAACTCTGTCCTCTAACTTGAAGCTCTAGTTGCCAGAGGGAAATTTTAAGATTATGACATCTAAATTGAAGTCCTAGAGCTTCACTCAGCCCGTAGAGCTAGGTAGTTTCTGAGGTACCTTTGAACATATGACTTCTAACCATTTTCTCTTAGGTGCTATAACCTGTGACTGTGGCGAAGACAACATTAGGTATCAGTGTTCAGATCCTACAGTAGAGAGAGCTACATCTATTGTGCCTACCTGGATCTATTAACTTGATCAGGGTTCTAAGTCCCCTGCAGCCAAGAGCACTGTTTTGGTGGCAAGTCAGTCAAGCTCTCAGGATTTGCAGAATGAGCACAGAAGGAGCCTGTTTATAGATTCATGGAATGAATCTATGGAAGGGACCTGAAGATCATCTAGTTCCAAGCTCCCTGGCATTGCCAGGGACATAATCTACTAGATCAGGCTGCTCAAGGCCTTATCCCACCTGGCCTCGAACAGCTCCAGGGAGGAGGCACATGCATCTCACACATCTCAGCACCACCTAATGCAGGACATGAACTGCTGCAGTACCTATCACTTTTCTGATTGTCCTGATCAAAGTCAGTCTGTTTCTGTTTGAAAGGGAAGGCTTTGAACATCCACTGGTGCCTCTGTAGAGCTGGAAGTTTGCAGAAGTTGTTTGCTAACCTAAATTCAGCCCTCTAGGGAACTTCTCAGGTGGCTTCTTGGGTAGGAACACCTTAAACTGCTGTCTTTCTCAAATGCTGACATATCCATAATGTTGCCAGTTGAGAGCACACTCCATACACCTCTTCCTATCAGCTCCTGCATGGTCCCATAACTGTCACCTCAAGCCATTTCCCAATGCTACCACCTTTTGAAATGAAACTCCTTACAGCTCTTTTGATCTCACCTAGTTCACACACTGTTAGTCTTCTTCTTAAGCCATGTCTCTCTGACCCTTAATTCCAGGTATGTGCATAAATGGATTGCTCAGCAGTACAATTTTTGATCCAGATCCAGTGTTGAATTTCTGTCACATTTCTGTCAAATTAGGGAGAGCTTATGTGAGCTTTAAGCTTTATGCCAGCTTTATGCTGGCTGTGGAAGGACAGACGATGCCTAATCTTGAATAAAGGTAAGCAAGTGAGGACAGCAGATGACACTCAGTTTGTCATCGAGCTGGCTGGTGCAAAATTAACCCAGCAGAGTGAGTTCTTTAAGAAATGGGAACAGGCAGATTCCTTTCTTGCCAGATCAGAATTACATCCAAACACTATTTCTGATGTGGCTCAGGGTGCACTAAAGCTTCACACAATCGTAGAATTGTTTTGGTTGGAAAAGATATTTAAGGTCATTGAGCCCCGAACCACTATCTAACTTTACCAAGTCTGGGGCTAAACCATGTCCCTCAGCACCACATCTCTGCCTCTTCAACATCTCCAGGGATGGTGATTCAACTACAGAGTCACAGAATCACTGTAATTGGAAAACACCTATGATTTCTGACAAAACAGTTCCTGAGATTTGCTGAAGGTTACAATGACCTTTTCTCAAGACCATCTGAATTTCTTTGTTTTGCTTATGCTTCCCCGGACCCCGTTCCCTGCTCACTCCCTTTGGCAGGATGCTATTCCATGTTCACTAAGTGTTCAGTGCTCAGTGCTGCTCAAGAATCCTTGTATCCTACAGCCTCAGCATCTCAGAATAGCAGAGGCTGAAGGTACATCTGGAGTTCATCTAGTCTAACCCTCCTGCTGGAGCAGAATCACCCAGCGTAAATCACACAGGAGATCACACTCAGATCCAGGCCTTGGGTGCTTGATGTTGTGCAGCAATGACAGATGAAAGCAGCTCTGCACATCTGACAGGGAAAGCAGCTAGCCCAAGCACCATCTAGGCTTGTTTGCCATTTATACTGATAATTAAAAACTAATGATAGTTGTGTGTCTGCCAAGAAATGATCTCCCTTGGTTGAATGGGTGAGAGGAATTTTTGCAAGGCAAGATTAAAGCATCTTCCCCTCTCTGCCAGGATCTGAGTGTCAACCTTTTGTTTGTGAACTGAGAAATTAATTGCTCCACAATGGAAACAGACTTTAAATTAGTTAAAGATTGTGTTGTCACTTCACTTGCAGTGACTCAGCTGGCAGAACTGTGGCCCTGATTAGCTAGACAGCAATTATCCTACATCATTCCATCATTCCTCCACAATTATATTCTTCATTTAAAACAGAAAAGTAGGATGTTCTGTGACAAAATTGGAATGATTCAAATCTACCATCAGGCAGAAATGGAGTCTTTGACTCCATCTTCATGACATCGATGAGGGGACAGAGTCTGCTCAGCAGATTTGCTGGTGACACCAAACTGAGAGGCTTGGCTGGTACAGCTGAAGGCTGTGCAGACATCCAGCGAGACCTGGGACAGCCTGGAGAGCTGAGCACAGAGGAACCAAATGAAATTCAACAAGGACAAGTACAGTGTCCTGCACCTGGGGAGGAGTAATAAACTCCACCATTACAGGTTGGGAAGTGATATGCTGGAGAGCAGCCCTGTGGAGAGGGACCTGGGAGTGTTGGTGGATAACAAATTCTTCATGGGACAGCAATGTGCCCTTGTGGCCAAGAAAACCAATGGGATCTTAGGGTGTATTAGGAAGAGTGTGTCCAGCAGATCAAGGGAGGTTCTCTTCCCCCTCTATTCTGCCCTGGTGAGACCCCATCATGAGTACTGCGTTCATTTTTGGGCTCCCCAGTTTAAATGATCTGATCAAGGTTTGCAAATATCTGAAGGGAGGGTGTCAAAAAAGTAGGGACCAATCTGTTTTCAATTATGTCCTCTAACGGAAAAGAGGCAATGAGCACGAACTGGGACACCTGGGAGGAAGTTCCACCTCAACATGAGGAGATGCTTATTTACTGGGTGAGGGTGCTGGAGCCCTGGAACAGGCTGCCCAGAGAGGCTGTGGAGTCTCCTCTGGAGACTTTCCAAGCCCATCTGCACACAATTCTGTGTGACCTGCCCTAGGTGATCCTGCTTTGACAGAGGGATTTGCCTCAATGATCTTCAGAGGTCCCTTCCAATCCCCACAATTCTGTAATTCTGTGAAATTGCCTCCAAGACAGTATTGAGCTGTATTGACGGTGGTGAGCAGGCAGTCCTCTCTAAGATCTGTCTCCATATAAAGTAAAGAGAGGCTGGAAATCTGTCCCCCAGCTCTGCTAATCCTGCTGGAATCAATTAGTTGGGATGTAAATGGCTGCTGTTCATCAGCTGGTTTTGTACTGAAGCCCCCCCAGTCCCTGTCATTAATAAGGGCGCTCAAAGGAAACACACTGTGCTTTTATTTGTACATCTTAATCTTGTTACTCATTATAAGTAACAGCTTTACTGAGTGTTTCAATGGCTGCTCACATTGTCATGGGGTTGTTGTTTTCTTTTGGGCTTTTTTTTTTTTTTTTTGCCTTTCCAGTCCATAGTTGTGGTTTAATATACCATTAGAATTTAAAGCCCTTGTAAAGAATAAATGGTTCTTATGGTTGCAGAAATTACTTTCATTAAGCACGTTCCAACAGCATGTGAGAGCATGGAGGTGCTCTAGGAGAAGCTGTAAATTGCTGTGCTGTTAGCTGCAAGCATGCTTAGATGTCATAGAAAACTCAACAACAGCTTCAGGAGCAATGGATTCATAGAATGGTTTGGCTTGAAGAGACCTTAAATATCACCTAGCTCCAACTCCACTGCCGTGGGCAGGGATACTTTCCACTAGACAAGTTGCTCAAGGCCTCATCCAACCTGCCTTTGAACACCTCCAGGAAGGAGACATCCATGACCTCCCTGGGCAGCCTGTTCCAGTATCTCACAACTCTTGTTGCAAACAATTTCTTTCTAACATGCAGTTTCAGTCTCCCCTATTGCAGCTCAAAGCCATCCCCCTCATCCTACCGTTACAAGCCTTCATGAAATGTCCCTTCCCAGCTCTCCCGTAGTCCTCTCTGGATAATGGGAGTCTGCTATTATATCTTCCTGGAGCCTTCTCTTCCCCAGGCTGAACAATCCCAGCCTCTCTCCATAGAGGAAATGCTCCAGTTGTCTTATCATCTTTGTGTCCCACTCTTAACCCTTTCCAGCAGTTCCATGTCCTCCTTCTGTTCGGGGCCCCAGAATGGAACACAGCACTCTGGGTGGGGTGTCACAGAGTAGGGGTGAAGAATCACCTCTCTCATCCTTCTGGTTATGCTTCTTTTAATGCAGCCCAGGACACAGTTGCCTTCTGTACTGCCAGTGACCATTGCCAGCTCATGCGGAGTTTTTCATCAGCTGGCACCCCGAAGTCCTTCTCAAGACTGCTCTCAAGCCAGTCCTCACCCAGCCTGTATTATTGCTTAGAATTGCCTCAACTCAGGTGTAGTACCTTGCACCTGCTGACAAAAAATATGTGTGTTTTGTTGTTGTTGTTTTAAAGCTGGTTACAAACACAGGCTGCAGTGTTTTCAAATTGGCACTTGACTCCTGATCATCTTTGATCAGACTCTTGATAGGTACCTGTCTTAGAGACAACAGGGCTCTTCCCTGAGGAGAGCATGTCCCAAAGCTAGGAAAGACACATGCACTATGACAGCATATATCTAGCAAGCTGCAGTCTGAATTCCTTTGGGTTTTGTGCAGTTTGTCACCTTCTGTTCCATGACAGTTTCTGTGCTATGGAGATTATTGAATCATAAAATTGTTTCAGTTGGAGGAGAAAAGAGAATCCACTTTCCTGAAAGAGTGGTCAGGCATTGGAACAGAAACACATGGACATGACACTTGGAGACGTGTGGTGCTATGTTGACAGTTGGTCTCAATGATTTTAGAGCTCTTTCCCAACCTAAACAATTCTATGATTCTATTCTATGTTTGGAACTTTTTGCATGCACTCTGTGTTGTTAACACTTACTTGATTTAGTTAATTTCTTTGATACTTCATAGTGCTTTAATACTCAAGACAGGACTACAGGTTGTCACTTAGGAATTCAGAGCAGATCAGGGTTTGCAAAAGGGCTAGAGCATCTCCTTTATGAGGACAGGCTGAGGGACCTGGGGCTGTTCAGCCTGGAGAAGGGAGCTACAGGAAAGCTGGGAGGTCCTTTTTACAAGGGCTTGTACTGATAGAATGAGGAAGAATGACTTTAACCTGGAAGAAGGGAAATTGAGACTGGATATTAAGAAATTCTTTACAGTGAGGGTGGCAAGACACTGGAACAGGTTGCCCAAGGAGGTCGTGGATATCCTCTCCCTAGAGGTCTTCAAGGCCAGTTGGATGAGGGATTGAGCAACCTGGTCTAGTGAAATATGTCCCTGCCCATGGCAGGGGGCTTAAAACTAGATGGTCTTGAAGGTCCCTTCCAACCCAAGCCATTCTATGAACATGTAATTCGGAACAGGATTTGAGAATGTCTTGGTATGGTGCTTTTATTTTAAGCAGTTAATAAAAACATCACAGGTTGACTGTGGATCTCATAGTGTGTACTTGTGTATCCTCCTCTTTCTCGCCTCAAAACTCAGTCTCTTTATTTTCTTCAGAATAGCATAAAAGAAAGAGATGCTTTGATTTTGCTGGTCCCTGTAGAATTGCAGTGGGAATGTGTGTGTCTCCTAAGGCAATGCTTAAGGTTGTTCCAGCAATTACAGCTTCCGAAGGATTGCTGCCTTAGGTAACAGTTTCAAATTAAAAGCAAAACAAAACAGAAACACCAAAACACAAACCCACTCAACTTCTTTTTATATCTTTGTCTCCCAAAATGGATTTGTAATTCATTGCACCTGTAGTCAATTATCCATTCAAAACAATTGCTATTTCCCAGTGATTAGCCTACTTGCCAGTGTCAGAGGCAGATGGGTTTTCCATGGCCAAGTATTGAAGCACAAAGCAATGAAATCTTTTGAGTTCAGACTCTTCTCTTTGTAAAGCACACAGAGAAATAATCTGTTTGCTTTGAAATAAGACTTCCTTCCTGGATAAAAGTAGAATTATTGCAGGTTTTAAATGGAAAGTCATAGAATCGTAGGACTGCTGACGTTCGAACAAACCTTTGAGATCATCAAGTCCAACTCTTCATGTAGAGCTTGCAATCACACCAGTACTGCTAAGACACTACTACACTCTTTAGCACCCGATTCACATGTCTCTTAAACACCTCCAGGGATGGTGTCCCCACCAGAGACCTGAGCAGCCTGTTGCCATGACTGAAAACCTTTTCTGTGAAGAAAACTTTCCTAAAATCCAACATGAGCTTCTCTTGGTACAACATGCATTTATTTCCTATTGTCCTTGTCATGGTAAACCTGAGGGGTCAAAATAAGCCTATACATGTGCTGGCTTGTCCAGACATGTTTTTTTCTGATCTCCATCTCTCTGTTTTGGGGAGAAGCAACTGAGGGAAAGAATACAAAAGATCTGGAGCCATGGAGTCTAATGACTCAGGCTTGCCCAAACTTGTTTTGCTCCTGCTTGCATCCTGTGATAAACAAAGTACATGCACTTGGCTTGTGCCAACCTTGTGCTAGGCCTATGCTCTTCCCTAATACTGGTATAGCAAACCTGTCGCTTCACCCAAATATAGTAAAGCTTGGCTAAATGCCAATCTGATTGGCTATTCTATGTCCAAAGGCCCATCAGTCTCAGGCTTTGATATAAAACAGATAAGCAGGTAACACAATGTGCTCTGCCGCTGTATCTGTGCCTGCTGCTACTATCAGCTGCCATTGGCAGTGATAATGCCTTATTATATATAGCAGTGTAAGCTATAACTCTGAACAGCATGGAAACTTCCTGCTTCAAGTTTGCGAGGAAACAGCTTTAATCACCTTCACACGATAGGCCTGTATAGCCTGCAGCCAGTGTGACACCATATTGAAGACTACATTGCAAGACATCTGGCCTGCACCTGCCAAGATGAGCAGCCCTAGGGGCACACAGATCATCCAGAGAGCCAGGACCAGATCAGGGACCATCTGCCCCTTTTCCCCACTGTTCTGTGAAGCCTGGAAAGAATCAGGAGTCTCAATGGCAATTGACATGATTCCTTGCAAGTGTTTGGGCCCTGTCTCAATCTGTTGATAACCCCACAAGTCAGAAGAAATAATATTTGTGAGTAAACATCTTAAGCTTTTGTCATTTGCCTAGCCTTCTGCTGTAAGCAGAAAGGAAGGAACCCTGAGTCCATCTAGTGGGCTAGCAGGATAACTAACCACAAGCAGTACAATTGATCACAAGAAGCCTTCTCTCCCAATTCAATTAATGTTTATAGATTGCTAGTTATTATTTCTGGATCTAGATATCCTTGATGTAATGTGTTCCATGACTGTTGCAAACGAACTGATTATTATTAAAATTAGTTGTCGGGGGTGCTGAGAATTTTGAATATCAAAATTAATAAACAATATTAATGCTGGAAAAAAAATATCTTGCATCAACTTTTCCCCTCCATTACAGTCCTGTTGATATTCATTTTGGAAAAATATCATATCTCGCATCAATTTCTCCCCTCCATTACAGTCCTGTTACTTGTTACATTTGAGAAGAGACCAACCCCCACCTTGTTCTACTCTCCTTTAAGGGATTGTAGAGAGCAGTGTTTTTTCCCCTGAGCCTCCTTGTCTCCAGGCTAAACAGCCTCAGTTCCTTCAGCTCACTAGATTTGTGTTCAAGGCCTTTCACCATCTTCATTGCTCTCTTCTGGACCTGCTCTAGCACCTCAATGGCCTTCTTGTAGTGAAAGGCTCAAAACTGAACACCATGCTCAAGATGTGGCCTCACCAATGCTGAGGGGGACAATCACATCCCTAGACCTTCTGGCCACACCATTTCTGATCCAGGCCAGGATGCTGTTGGCCTTCTTGGCCAGCTGAGCACACTGCTGGCTCATATTCAGACAGCCCTCAGTCAACAAGTCAAGTGCTGTCATTCTGGAAGGTTTGGATATAATAAGATTGCACTGGACAGATGTTTTCAGTGGAGGCTAATTGTTTTACTCTCTGTAATGGACAATATTAACAGCTTTGTGATGACATACTATATGTCTCAAGATGCTGTGACACAGACTCTCGGTCCCTGGCTTCTGTACCTATGTAATTGCTGTCATGCCGAACTTTGTCCTTGCTGAGCTCTTCAGAGCTTTGGCTTTTTCCCCCAGCTACTGAGGCTGATTGCTTAGTTGTTAAAATCTGAGTAACTTGTGGTTTTATACACCATATAAAATCTATTTTGCAAAAAAAGGTAAGTTTAAGGAACTGTTTGCCATCTCATATGGGTTTTATGCATCATATAACATTTATGTTGAAAAAACACGCATTTAATGAAATAACTCAGCCCTACAGCCACATTTGCTCGTACTGATATGCAATGAAGTGAACAGCACTAGGTCAACAGTATTATGCTGAAGTAGAATGGGTGAAAATAGCTTAGGAGAACATATAAGGACTAAACTGTAGTGTTTAGATATTGACTTTTCTTTTTAAGAAGTGTAGAGTAATGCACTACTGAAGTATTTGATGGAGTTATGGCTCATAAATGTGGTTCTCCTCCATCAGCTCCTTCTGGATTCATTCTATGCATGGGGATCCACTCTTATTAAAGCTGAGCAAGGAGGTTGTAAAGGACAGTTAATAGAGGGAAAGCGACTTCTCCCTCTGCTTACTTTAACACCTTGGTGCAATTGTGAGAGTGAATTGCACTTTGGAGAGAGATTTCCAGGGATTGTCACTACTTTTTAGGAAAAAGCAAAGCTTTAACCTTCTCCTAGTTCTTCAGTGTTTGAGGATTATCAAATCAGCTTATCCTGTTATAATGGAAGATAGTAACTGTATGGGCACATCCCTGTGGGCTCTTGGAGCCCATGAGTACTCTTTGCCTGTTGTACTTGGAAGTAAAATAATTGTTATCTCATACTTGAGTCTCAACTCTCTTACCTAAGTGTAGGCATCTTGTGCTGTTTGAGGAACCGCAAGATATCTAAGATGCCTTGATAGGACTAGCAGGTTTGATTTGAAACCCTAAACTCCGCATATTTCTGTAGCAGAAGCTGGATATCAGAACGGATATGCTGAGGCGTGAGCAGGGCACTGGATTCAGCCCATGATACCCTAAGATTTCTTAGATGCCCAAGCAGTGAATTCCTAGTCAAATAGCTGGGAAGATTGCAACTGACCAAACAGGAAAACACTGAGCTAATTTGATGTCAATCACATTTATTTCAGAACTATGTCAAGAAATATTAAACTGAAAAGCAACATCTAAGCATCAGTGAATTTTATAAACTGGACTGTGAGCTTTGATTCAGCACATGGTGCCTGACACTTAAGTCATGGTATCTTCAGACCTGAAGGACTGTCAGGAGTGACTCATTCTCTATATTTGATTGAATTCTCCCCTGCTAATTTTTTTTCTCCTATTGCTTTTTCAATAGTATAGAATAGATCACTATTAGCAATCGATAAATTTTAAAGGTCTCTAAAACTGGGCTGAATTCCAGAAGAAAATGTTTTTCCATGAGAAACGTTAGACATTGGAACTATCTCCAAGGGAAGCAGTGGGTTTCTCTATATTGGACACTTTGAAGATTCAACCTGACTGGGCGCTGGGCCGTTTCATTTCAATTCCACTAGTACCTAGAAACGTCGGACCAGTTGATCCTTGGGGTCCTTCCCAGCCAGGCATTGTGTGATTCTGTGATCAAAATTTTGGAGCCTTAGTGGAGCTTTCAAAAGCAGTGTGGCACTCTTGCAAGGACAAAATGAGAAAAAAGATCCTTCATGAGAAACTGATTTCCTTCTAGAAGGAAATATTTTAAGAGACCTCTTTATGATAAATTGGAGTTTGTGGGGTTTGGAGTTGGGTTTTTTGGTGGTTTTGGGGTTTTTTGTGTGTGTCTTTTTGTTTGTTTCTTAAGAGATTAGAAGTGTAGTAACAATGAAGCATAATAACAAAAAAAATACTTAATTCTGTGTTTCACATTTGGCTCCTGTTTGGTACAATGCAACTACTGTTCTTCTTGAAATTATATCTCTCTCTTTTCCTGCAGTAGGTTAGCTTTTAAGAGAGGTAATATCATTTTTTGTCTTTATAAGAGAGGTGTAATCACCATTTTAATCTCTGCATGGCGAAGTCAGTGGGAGGAAAACTACCTCTGCTACAGCAGGCACAGGATGAGTGGTGCTCTAACAGTTCAAACACTAAAAGTTGCATGGTATAAAAAGTAGAAATCTTTCATTAGTGCCAAGTTCTCACCACTAGTGAAGATGACAAACTTAAAAGGACATCTTGCTTTGCTTTTTTTTTTTCCTAACCAGCCACCTACTTGCTTGTTTCTCTGATCTAGATGTGAAAGAAATCACTTGTTCAAAGTCACTAGCTAGAAGCAGATCTACATCTGAAGCATTGTATTTGATGGATGCATTCCTTATAAAGCCAACAAAGGAAAAACTGAATAGGATTTTGCATTTTAAGACTAAAATGTTCCTACTTCTCTCTATAGCAAAAATGACAAGAGCACTTCAGTAGCTGAAAGCCATACTAAAATAGATGACATTTTTTTCTTTGAGATGTCCTTTTCACATTTCATAATAACAACTCAAACTACTGAACTTCTACAGGGTTTTATGTGTGTGTTATCAATCTTAAATATTCACAAATCATAGAATTGCTTGGGTTGGAAGGGACCTTCAAGGTCATCTAGTTCCAGCCCCTTGACATGGCAGGGACAGCTTCCAGTAAACCAGGTTACTCAAGGCCCCCTTCCAACTTGGCCTTGAACATCTTCAAGGAAGGGGCAACCACAACCTCCATAAGCAGCCTGTTCCAGTATTTCACCACCCTCACTGTAAAAAATTCCTCCCTGATATCCAGCCTAAACCTCCTCCCTTCCAGCTTTAATCCATTCCCCCTCATTCTATCACTACAAGCCTTTGTAAAAAGCCCCTCCTCAGCTTTCCTGTAGCCCACATCAGGTACTGGAAAGTCACTATAAGGTCTCCCCAGAGCTAGATGACTTTTAAGCTCTCTTCCAACACAAACCATCCTAGAATTCTATGTGCCTGCTATGCAGACCAAATACAAGAGAAACTCCTAACTCAAATAATCCTTTCTTCTGACTAGATTATTTTTTCTTGCTACGCTAACTGGGTTTTGACCTCATTTCCATCTAACATGCAGCTGCTGAGTTTTTGCCTGTTGCTCTGTGTCCTAGTATGGGCGTGATTAATGCCCGGAGTTGGTTCGGCTCCTGGGGTCCCCCCCCTTCTGTAGCAAGGTCCAGAAGGGGTGCAGGGGTGGGGAGCACACCACTTGGCCCCGGGACCCAGGAGACCTCGGGCTGCACATACACGCGGGACTATTTTGAACCAATTGGCCATTCAGTGGATGCTAGATGCCTATTGGTCAGTTCCACACTCCCCTATGGGGTATTTAGGGAGGGTACAGTGACCGTTAGGGGCTCTTCTTCGTCTCCCCCTCGTGCTGTGAGGAACTCCAGCCTCAGCACCCACCATTCTCAGCCACGTGCTCAGTGGCAGCAGCAGCAAAGGCAGCGGCAACAGGCATAGCAGCTTATAGCAAGCGGCAAGGCAAAAACCCTCTCTCTTTTCTCTCTCTATTCGGGATAAGTCGGTCCTTCTCTCTCCCCTTTCCTTGGGAAGAAACATTGTATCCCCTCGTGCTCCATGGGCATTTAAAGGCACGGCTGGGATCTGTTTTGTATGTAAGCGCTCTGTTCCCTAAGTTCTGACTGTTTAAACTGTTTATTCTGTGTTTTGAGCAACTCATGCATTTATTCCTGCCAACTGCATATCTAGAGAACCCAGGGGACTCTTCCAGTCCCTCCCCCCCACAGATATCAATAGTAATCTAAATTGATATTTGCGACACTCTGATGCTCTTAGAATCATAGAACTGTTTGGGCTGAAAAAAACCTCTAAGATCATGAAGTCCACCCATTCACCTACCACCACCATGGCCATTAAACCATGGCCCAAAGTGCCATGGCCACATGTTTCTTGAACACCCCCAGGGATGGTCAATCCATGACATCTCTGGGCAGCCTGTTCCACTGCCTGTGCAGAATACAAATCTTTGGTATTTTTCCCCACTAACTTTTCCTATTCTTCACTGCCCAATCTGCCTTTATCCTTGAAGGTCATTCATAGCATTCGTTGCCTCCCTCCTTGTCTAGTCAAGTCTCTTATCACAGAACATTAATTCAGCTTGCCTACAGAGATTGAAAGCAATAAAAAATAATTGATTATTTGCAATACTTCTAATCAAGGTTACATTAATGTGTCATTCTCTTTAGAGCTATAAGTAATAAAAATTAAAGTAGTTTTCTGTGAAATCTATTGTAATCTATTAAATCTATGAAAAGATAAATACTACACACAAATAAATTTGCTTTTCTTTGGCTGAAAGAGTAGAACTGCTAAACTTTACTCCAGCAATGCCCCATGCTTGGAAATATTCAAGACCAGGTCAGATGAGTCCTTGAGCAACCAATTCCAGTGGAAGGTGTCCCTGGCCATGGCAGGGGGATTGGAACTAGATGATCTTTGAGGTCCTTTCTAACCTAAACCATTCTATGAGTCTATTAAAGATGAGTCCCAATTTAGTTTAGAGCAGAGTTGTCTGATCTCATCATTTGTAGTTAAACGGACATTCCACAATATGAATAAAAACTTTCGTTTACATTGGAAAAGTCCTGGCTACTGTGAAACATTTGCGTCTTAATTTCCTGCTTTTGTAAACATTTGAATTGCAATTGGGACACAGCAATAAGAATGATATTGTGTTTAGATGCTGTCTTCTTTTACACCAGTTCCCCATCTTGTCCTGAGTTACTCCATCTGGAAAAGACTGAGTTGTTTGTCATCAGAGAATCACAAATTTGTTTTGGTTGGAAAAGACCTCTCTAAGATCATAGAATCCAACCACCGAACTTAGACCACAATGGCCATTGAACTACGTCCCAGAGTGCCATGTGACAGGTTTCTTGAACATCTATCTCCAGGCATGGTGACTCAAACACTGATTCTAGGGGGGCTGGAAAAGATGACCGTTCAGTGTTCCTTACAACCTGACGCATTCTATAGTTCTATGTGACCTTGAGAAACACTGACACCTTAAAAGTTACAACACCCATTTTGTCCCTCAAATCAGGTACCGTGGCGAAAGAGAGGACACACAAGACTATGCCTAAGTAAACACAAACAGAACAGACCTGTTCTGATGTGCTGGTGTGGTTTTTTTGCTGTTGATCCATATACAACAGCAGAGTTTCCTAATCCTGCCACTGAGATCCTATTTGCACATTGTAATGTTTTCCTTCTTGTTTTAGATAAAAAAGGATGTAAAACCTCAAGGAAGTGAAAATAACTTTTACAAGGTTGTGTTTCTTTTTAAAACCCAGGGAAAAGGCTATCAGAACTTAAGTACATCTTTCCTTTTCTTTAAGCTATATTGTTAGTCATAAGGAAACTATGTTGGCAACTTCATAGAATGGTTTGGGTTGGAAAGCACCTTAAAGGTCATCTAGTTCCAGCTTGTGATCTTTTATAATACTTGCTGTAATACCTACAGAGAACCACGTCAAGCAAAGATGCAGTGACATGCCTTAAATTAGAGTTCTCTTTAGCAAGCTTCAGGAGGATGCTTTACAGTAACACAATTTCAAAAAGCAATCCTTCCATGGAATCTTTTTTATAATAAATTGCAATTTCTGTGGCTGGCAGGTTCCAGTATCCCCTCTGCTATTATTTTAGCAGCAGTACATATTTGTGTATAATATTTTGTCCCTGAGATTCTTCTTGCAGTCTGGTCACAACCCTGACTTGAAAATCTCAGACATCAGGATTGCACTAGAATGTACAAGACTGCGTGTAGATGGTCTCAGCCTCACTCTGCTGTCAACGTTTATTCACAGAATCATAGAATGGTTTGAGTTAGAAGGGACCTTAAGGGTCATCTAGTTTCAACCTCCCTCCCACAGGCAGATACACTCTCCACTAGGGCAGATTGCTCAAGGCCTCATCCAACCTAGCCTTGAACACCTCCAGTAAGGGGCATCCACAACCTCCCTGGGCAGCCTATTCTGGTAGCATAAGAAATGCATAGCACAAACTCCCTGATTCCCAGTGTCAGTCCTTTTGCTGAGTTATTTTAATGTTCAGGCTCCACATGACAGAAGGCTAACTCGTGCCTTTTTAGTGGTGGATGCAAATGACTTTTATTCAGCAAGTTATTTGATCACAGAATTGGCCATTGAATTAAGTGAGTTTAGCTCACCCACTTCAACCTAAACATGCCCTGCAGGCTGCACATTGTCATTCTGAGATATTAAAAATAGATTAGGGTGCACAGCATTACACATGTTTAGACCATCCACCATCTGAAGTGCAGAAAGTAGTAAGAAGCAAAGGAACAAATCCAGCAGATGATGTTCAATACCTTTAGGCATGATGGGATAATAAGTAAGTTATTGTTTTCTGGGCCATTAAAGGAATGCATTGGTTTAAGAGATGTTCTTATTGTTAGTGAAATCTTAGTTTTCATGGGAAATACAGACAGACTCTTCCTATGGCTTGCAATGTGTTTGCTAGAAGCAACCATCTGCTTCTCCTGCTTTCTCCTAAGGGGAATAAATTCTTTACATCTGGCCTGGATAATAGGACTTAGTGCCAGATCCAAGACCCAGTGATGTTAAATGATGTCTTTCCCTTAGTCAGGAAAAAAATCAGGATTATATTGCTTTTATAGCTACCATTGCCTGCTGCTTTTGCTATGTTCTTACTTTGAATCTTATCCTCTTCCAGATAATGGGCAGATGTTGCTGCCCATATATCCTTATATCTAGATTTATGCAGAGGAATTCTTCTACCTTGCTGGCAAAAATGCTCAGTACTATCCATTTTCCAGAGAGCTTTGAAAAACTTTTAATTGCCTTAGACTTAGAGACAAAACTGCTTAGATAACCCCCAACATGACAATCTACTCATAACTTCAATCTTTTTAGTTTATTTTCCCAGTTTCTTTCATGTGCTCCTACAGATTAGGGGTCAACCTGCTGGAAAGCAGCTCCATGGAGAGAAACCTCAAAGTCCTGATGGATAAAAAGTTAGCCATGGGACAGCAATGTGTCCTTGTGACCAAGAAGGCCAATGGCATTCTGGGGCACATGAAGAAGAGTGTGGCCAAGAGAGGTTCTCCTATCTGTCTACTCTGCCCTGGTGAAACCACATCTGGAGTATTGTGTCCAGCTCTGGGCTCCCCAGTTCAAAGAAAAGACAGTGTCCAATGGATGATACAGGAACAATGAAGGGACTGAGACATCTGTCTGACTAGGAAAGGCTGAGAGACCTGGGTCTGTTTAGCCTGGAGAAGGCTGAGAGGGATCAGTATTTTCAAATTCCTTGAGAGTATGTGTCAAGAAGGGGCCAGTCCTCCCCATCTACTCTGCCGTGGTGAGGCAAAATCTGGAATACTGTTTCCAGTTCTGGGTTCTCCAAGACTGCCAGGGATCTACTACAGAAAGTCCAATATGAGGAGAAACTTCTTCTCTGTGAAGATGCTGGAGCCCTGGAACAGGCTGCCCAGAGAGTTTGTGGAGTCTCCCTCTCTGGAGACTTTCAAGGCCCACATGGACATACTGCTGTGTGACCTGCCTTAGGTGATCCTGGACTCGATGATCTCCAAAGGTCCCTTCCAGCCCCTACCATTCTATGATTTGATGATTTTCTATTCAGATAATTGTTTTTAATTTCTTTCACCTTAGACATTCCTGTTACTTTTTTGTGCTATTAATCTTATTATCTGTGTTTCATCTATTCGTCAGTTCTAAAAGCACAGTAGTCACACACATTTATTCAACACTGGTTTTTTTCTTTGCTGAGGCCCTGGATTTTCCAGATCATTTCCAACTATGTGCAGAACAGAAATATTCCCTAGTGAGAAAAATCCCTAGGATTTTCCTTTCCCTAGGGAGATAAGTCCCTAGGATTTTCCTCTCTCCTGCAACACTCTCTGAGCAAGATCCAAAGTATTTATTTTAGTATAGTTTAGGCAGTTAACATTTCTCCTTGCTGTTTTTATAAGCAGTTGCTAAAAGATTGAGATGTGTCTTCCTTAAGAGAAGGAAAAAAAACCCTCAATCCTAGCCGTGCTTAGCAAAGAATATTTTATACCCAAGCAGTATTGATAGAAAAAGTAGCTGGGAAAATAAAATTGTAGAATCATAGAATGATTTGGTTTGGAAGGAAGCTTAGGATCACCCAGTTCCGACCCCTTGCCATTGGAAGTAGATCCAGGTGGCTCAAGGCTTTGTCCCACCTGGTCTTGAACACCTCCAGAGAGGGGGCATTGCCATGAGATGTCATATCCGTGGGACATCAGAGCAGCTGGAAGCTTGTGTTGGTTCAAAAAAAATTAGACTTACTCTTGAATTAAAATTTGTTCCTAAACTGAGGAAATAGTGTTGAAGTGTCACAGTACACATATGCTGTTCCTAAAATATCTATCTGCTGAGGTAGCTACTGTTGTTGGAGTAGTACTAAACCAGATGGATCTTTGGCTTGAGCTGTTTCAGTAGTTTGCATGCTCTTAAATGGAGTGGATGCTAAAGGTCTTAGCAGCTGCCTGGATTTGTGGCTTCTCTGATGCAGACGTGGTGCTTTTAATGTCACCTTGGGAAGGAGCCACTTTAGACTCAGCTTCAGTCCAGCCGATTTAATAAAGCAGGTAGAAAATGATAGTTCAAGAAGTTATTTGGGAATTTTAGAGGAATCAGAGATGATCAGTGAAGTGGAAATGTGTAGTGATGAAAATTATTCAAAAGATTTGAAATCAGAAAATTTTTATTTTTCCTGTGATATCCAGCAAATCAAATTAATAGCAGACTTCATAATGCAATGCAGTGTTTCCTAAGCAGAA
This sequence comes from Psilopogon haemacephalus, assembly GCA_013396835.1. NCBI lineage: Eukaryota > Metazoa > Chordata > Aves > Piciformes > Megalaimidae > Psilopogon > Psilopogon haemacephalus. Next base: position 405,626 of record VWZI01021731.1, read on the forward strand.
AGGATCCTGTATCTGGTTTATGGAAACAAGTACTGCCAGCATCTTATATGGATAATGCTTCACAGAACCACACAGAATAACAGAATGCCAGCTTGGAAGTAATCCCCAGCACCATCTGGTCCACTTGTCACTATTTGTCATCTTTCTACTACCTTCTTATAACTTAGTATGTAATAAATTCTCATCGTCTAATGAAATCACCTGAAAATTGATTATTGAACTTAACATATTCATTCTTAAATGCTTTAGTCATTCTTTGAAGAGAGTCAGTGGTACTTTGTTGTCTGTTCAGATCTAATACACACCTGTAGTGCTTCTGTGTGCTACCCGCCCCCACACACAATTAATGAACCCGGACTAGAACCAGCCAGCTGGAAGTTAAGGAATGAAGCTTTATAATCACAGCTTAGCACAATATACAAGCAGATATTTACAATATATTGCAAATATTTATAATTATATACAGTTATAAACAATGTTAAAAGCAATACAGAAACACAATACCCCTCCCAGCCCAGCAGGGGCTCCCAGCTACCCTTCCACCTTTGTTTCCACTCCCCTCCCTTATCCCAGAGTCTGCCTTATGTGCAAGGTGAGTTGGAAGGATCGGCAAGGGGGGTTAGAAGGAAATTATTATATTCAGGGTTATATTCAGGATCAGACAGAAGCCAGTGAGAGACACCAACTGCCTTATCTATGTTTGTTTTTACACATCTCAGCAAACCTGTGAGGGGAATAGACATCACCACTGTTTTCTTTTCCCAGCCTATAATCTAATTTCTCTCATTAAAGTATTCCAGTTATCCTCAAACAAGCAGAATCCACCCCTGTCTATATCACTCAGAGTTTTGTTGAGAATTATGTGTCTAATATAAAACAATATTTACCGAAATGTAAATGCTCAAACCAGCACAACACCCCTCAATGTCCCTTGGGATTATCATTCTGCTCCTTCAAGACAATCTTCACTGGCAGGGAATGCAATTATTAGCCCTTGAATGGTAGTTTGCTGTGATGTGAAGAGTAATAAGCACCCTCCACGAGAATATTCCCTACTATGTTCCTTCCTCAGTGCATAAATTTAATCTTAAAAGCTTCTTACCAACCTTACTTCTGCATTTGCTGACATTGTGGTTTTCTTTTGAAAAAAAATGATTTCTTATACTTTTGATACATAGTCAAGGGAAAAAAAAACTTGTTTGCTGGTTTTTTTCCCCCTTTTGTTGGCTTTCAAAATTAGTGTGTGGATGGTTGGGCTCCGTGATCCTAGAGGTCTTCCCCAGCTGAAACAATTGATTGACGTTAAATTTGTGCAGATGTGTGTTGCAGCCTCCTAAATGGAGATTTCTGATTCTGGTTTTGACTACTCTTACCTGTACTGCTGTAATTGATGGTGTGCTTAGGAGATTGGTATCAATTCATAGCGTGGTTTGGATTAGAACGGATCTTAAAGATCAAGTTCCAGCCTCCCCACCATGGGGAGGGAGATCTCCCACTAGACCAGGTTGCTCAAGGGCTTCTCTAGCCTGGCCTTGAGCGCTCCCAGAGAGAGCATCCATGACCTCTCTGGGCAACCTTTTCTAGCATCTCACCACCACATGAAGAATTTCTTCTTAATATGCAGTCTCAGTCTCCTCCCTCCCAGCTCAAAGCCATTCCCCCTCATCCTACCATTACAAGCCCTTGTAGAAAGCCCACATCAGCATTCCTGTAGCCCTATTCAGGTCCTGGAAGACAGCTATAAGATCTCCATGGAGCCTTCTCTTCTCCAGGCTGAACTACTCCAACTCTCTCAGCCTGCCACATAGCAGAGGAGCTCCAGCCCTCTGCTGATCTTTATGGCCTCCTCTGCACCCACTTCAGAAGTTCATTGTCATTCTTGTGTTGGGTGACCCAGAACAGGACAGAGTACTCTAGGTAGGGTCTTACCAGAGTGGAATAGAGGGGAAGAATCACCTCCTTTGTCTTGCTGGTCATACTTCTTTTAATGCAGTCCAGGACACAGTTGCTTTCTGGGCTGCAAATGACCGGTGCTGGCTCATGTTGATTTTTCATCAGCTGACACCCCCAAATCCTTCTCCCCAAGAAGCTGTCAAGCTACTTGCCCAGGCTATATATGTGCTTTGTTCTGGTGCTCAGGTTTAGAGCAGCTGCATAATGCCATGAGATTATGAAAGGATTATCAAGGATGGTGTCTGATCTGAAAGCGGTTTTCATTACACTGCTATCAAATGCACAGGATATGTTCCTAAATTGCTCCTATTCTCAATTTCTCCTATTCTCAGGACCTTCATGGACTCCTCTTCATGCTTTCTGGATCATGTTCTGGAATGAAACTTGTCTCTCTATCCATTGCACAAACGCACTGCCCTCTGCCTATTCAAATCTCACCTCAAGGGGCTTTGATTCTGAAGAACTCCTAAAAATCCCACAGTAGGGAAAGCATGTGAAAAACAGGACATTCTGCATTCCATGGGGATTGCCAGATTGCGAAAGCATAACTCAGTGTCTCAGGCACATACTTCACAAATTCACAGATTCCATCAGGCTGAATAAGACCCTCCAGGGTCATCCTGTCCAACTCTCCTGCAGTCAACAGGGACACTTCACCTAGATCAGACTGCCCAGGGCCACATCCAGTCTGGTCTTCAATGTTTCCAGGGATAGGCCCTCCACCACCTACCTGGGTGATATTTTCCAGTATCTGACCATTCTCATTATGAAGAACTTCCTCCTAAATCCACCCTGCTCCAGTTTCAAACCCTTGCCCCTCATCCTATCACCACAAGCCCTTCTAAACAGCCCCTCCTCAGCTTTCCTGTAGGTCCCTTTCAGATGCTGAAAGGTCTTCCTGAAGGCTTCTCTTCTCCAGGCTGAACAGACACTATTCTTTCAGCCTGTCTTTGCAGGAAAGGTGCTCCAGCCTTCTGATTATCTTTGTTGCTCCCACTCCAGCAAGTCCACATTTCTCTTGTGTTAGGGTCTCCAGAGCTGGACACAGTATGCCAAATGAGGTCTCACCAGAGCATAGTGTCAGAATCCCCTCTTCCAATCTGTCAGCCAGGCTGCTTTTGATTGCACAGTGATGCTTTACAGTAATGCTTACACCTTGACCTGAGTCTAGTCGGACATTTCTACATTTACCTTTGAGGATAACCATAGTATCATCAAGGTTAGAAGAGATCTCTAAGGTCATCAAGTGCAACCTTCTGAGGTGGAATACCTTTCCCTGTGAAAGCACCAATGCAATAACTATTTACAAAAAATCAGGATTTTCAATTCCCTCACATTCAACCAGAAAGAGCAGCTTGCTATAGCAACTAATACTACATGGTATATCCAGTATCAAGTCCCTCCAGCTCTGTAACTTCCCTTTGTGATCTCTAGTGGCCACTTAGTTATCCAATTTAACACCACCACCACCACCAGATAAGGAGCCCCAAGTATGCTGTAGACTATTATTAGAAAGTACCATCATGCATTACAACTTTTTATGGGCATATTTCTAATTTGCAAGTGGAGATGGAGGAGTTCTACACTTAATCCACTTTCGTGAAAGCTTCTCCTGCATGAATCTGAAGCACGAGAGAGGAAGTTCCACCAGAAATATATTGAGGAACAAAAGTCTTTTCTTGCAACTGAAAGGAGTGAGGAGTCACTCTTCTCCTTAATATCAAGTGATAGAATGAGAAGCGATGACCCTAAAGTGCACATGGGAAGATTTAGGTTGGATATTAGGGAAACTTTATTCCCTGCAAGAGTGGTCAGGCATTGGAACAGGCTACTCAGGGAGGTGGTGGAGTCACCATCACTGGAGGTATTCAAGAAACATGTGGACACAGCACTTTTAGACATGGCGTAATGGCCGTGGTGGTATTAGGTTGATGGAGCCAGCAATCTTAGAGGTCCTTTCCAACTGAAACAATTCTGTGATTCTGTGATTCAATTCTATGAAATTCAATTTTAACTTAGTCCTTGAAAAAAAGTGTTTTAATCTCTACAAAGTTTTTCAGAGAGTTGTGAAAAATTGGTACCTCACACAACAGCAAAGTGGCAGGACTGAACCAGAAGTATTTACACAATCAGTGGGCATTACTGTCACCTTTAAGGGCTTTAAGTCACTTTAAATCCTGACAGTTCTCCATTTTCTCCTGGAATTTCTGCATTTTCAGAGAGCAATTTCACTTCTACCTCAATCCCATCCACGAGACATCTGTTATGGAGCCCCTCATCCATAGGGCCACCTTCGCAAGCAGATTGCATTCTGACTTCAAGCACCCTGACCTCCACACATCTGCTCTCTGTGCCAGTCAATTTGTTTTCATATTCACATGCCTCATGTTTACTGAACTTAGCAAAACAGTTCTGAATTTGCCATCAGGGCAACATGTCACAAGGAGGAACTTTTACAAAGACTGGTAGTGATAGGATGAGGGGAAAGCTGGAAAAAATGAGATTTAGACTGGAAGAAATTCTTCATAGTGGTAGTGAGATGCTAGAAGAGATTGCTCAGGAAGGTTGTGGATGCCTCCTCCCTGGAGGTGTTCAATGTCAAATTGAACAAGTCCTCAAGTAACCTAGTCCAGTGGATGGTGTCCCTGCCCATGCCAGGAGGGTTGGAACTAGATGATTTTTAAGGTCTTTTCCAACTCAAACCATTCTATTATTGTGTTATACATTCAGGGTTTTTGTTGGGGTTTTTTTCTTTTTTTTTTTGCAAGATAAATTGTATGGACCTAGGATGAGTTTGGCACTGATAATGTTCCATGTGTCCTGTAAGTCTAATTTTAGGGATGTGCTTTGGTCACGAATACCAATGGATCTTGGGAAGCAGTTTGTCTTGAAACGAAAGAATTTATGTGTGAGGTGCATTCCTATGATGGCCATGTGGAAATGAAAGGCTGCTGTGGAGAGACTCTCACCTCCAAACAAATAAAGGAGATGGAGAGGGAAGAAAATCTGGAAGGGAATTAGTAAGTTGAAAAACTTTATGAACTGATGGGATGGCAATGTGGTCTTGTGGCCAAGAAGGTGAATGGTATCCTGGGATGCATCTAGGAAAGTGTTTCCAGCAGGTCTATGGAGGTTCTCATGCTTCTCTAACTTTGCCCTAGTGAGATCAAACCTGGAAGTTTGTGCCCAGTTTTAGGCTCCCCAATTCAAGAGATGGAGGAATCTATTGAAGAGAATTCAACATGGAGCTATGAGGATGATGAAGTGACTTGAACATCTCTACTGTGAAGAAAGACTAAGCAACCATGGGCTCTTTAGTCTTGAAAAGAGAAGGCTGAGAGGACATCTTATTAGTGTATATAAATATCTGAAGGATGGATGTCAAGGTGCCATTCTTTTTTCAGTGGTGCTCAATAATAGGATAAGGAACAACAGGTATATGATGGAACCCAGGAAGCTGCACCTCAACATGAGGAAAAACTTTGCTGTGAGAGTACTGGAGCTCTGGAGCAGGCTGCCCAGAGAGGCTGTAGAGTCTCCTTCTCTGGAGACTTTCAAGACTCATCTGGATGCATTCCTGTGTGGCCTGCCTTAGTTGATCCTTCTTTGGATTAGATGATCTCCAGAGGCCTATTCAAACCTCTACCATTCTGCAATTTGATGATTCTTTGAAGCAGAGGTTGTCAATACTCCTTCTCCTATTGACTTTAGCTTGTTAAAAAAGTCAACACATTAGGTTCTACCCTCTCCGAATCGTGCTTAGAGATGTCAAGCCCCAGTTAAATCCCTCTTGTCTTCAAGTGCCACCTCTACCTTTCTTCATTATCCTGAGGCAGACTGCAGAAACTCGAAGCCCCTTTGAAGTCTTTAGTATGCAGGTGAACTGCTTTGCAGAAGCATCAAATTGCTAATGCAGAGCTAAGAAGAAGATCTGATTCACTCATCCTTAGTCTTGTTAGTCCTCCACAACTATCTGATCAAGGTGATATTCAAGGAGGATAGTTTTACAATGTAACAATTTTTATGCCTTTTTTCCCCAAAAAACATTCAGTATTTTAATGTTGATGCTAATTTTTT
>VWZI01021731.1:411721-427653 GCA_013396835.1 Psilopogon haemacephalus
GGAAGGGAGAGAAAGTCTATGTACTTTTGAAAAATCAGGTGGTTAAATGAATCACTCACAATTTCTCCTTCGCCTCACACAAGTAACAGAGATAGTGTTAGAATTTCCAAGGCTGGAAATCAGTTTGATTTCTGTGCTTTATTAGCATCCTCTATGGGGACAGGTTAGGGAAGAGCGGGCTATTCAGCCTGGAGAAGAGAAAGCTCCAGGAAGAACTTATAGCAGTGCCTGAATAGGGCTGCAGGAAAGGTGGGCTGGGGCTTTTTACAAGGGCTTGCAGTGATAGGATGAGGGGGAATGGATTGAAGCTTGAGGAGGGGAGATTTAGACTGGATATTAATAAGAAATTGACAGTGAGGATGGTGAGACACTGAAACAGGTTGCCCATGGAGGTTGTGGATGCCTTCTCCTTGGAGGTGTTGAAGGCCAGGTTGGAGAAGGCCTTGAGCAACCTGGTCTAGTGGAAGGTGTCTTTGCCTATGGCAGGATGATTGGAACTAGATGATTTTTAAGGTCCCTTACAACCCAAACCATTCTATGATTCAGGCCTTGTATACTTAAGGTATTCCCTACAGCAAATGGGACACACTACAGGGCTGACTCCAAAACTGGCAGCAGACCTTCACCTGACTGGTGTGTGCCTCCATTTGATGCATCACCTGAACTATCTCTTCTGTGAGGCAGTGATGCTAGGCTGAGATCACTGTAATGTTAGGAGCTGGATCATGTTCCAGTAAGGGCAACTAAAGTGGTGAGAGATCTAGAGAAAAAAGTCTTATGAGGAGCAGCTGAGCAAGCTGAGGTTGTTTAGTATGGAGCAAAGGAGGCTCAGAGAAGACCTTATTGCCCTCTACAGCTGCCTGAAAGAAGGTTAGAGTGAAGTGGGGATCAGTTTCTTCAACTGATTAAAGAATTACAGGACAAAAGGAAATGGCCTCATGTTGACCCCATGGAAGTAGCTTGGATGTTAGGAAGAATTTCATTCCTGAAATGGTTCTCAGACACTGGAACTACCTAGGGAGGTGGTGTTTAAGAGTTGTGTAGATGTGATGCTTAGACACATTGTTTAGTCAACTTAAAGGTCTTTTCCAATCCAGGGAAGGCTATGGTTCTGTTCCTGGCATTTAGAATCATGGAGTCTAGAGTCACAGAGTGCTTACAGTTGGAAGGGACCTTTAAAGGTTATCTAGTCTGTGCCCCCTGCAGTAAGCAGAGACATCTTTAACTAGATCAGGCTGTTTTAGCAGTTGTAAACATTAATTAAAATGCCAGTCTAGAGATCAGCTCTACTGTTTTTATATCCAGGATGATGTTAGGTTATGTCTGGACTCAACTATCTTTAGTCTTTTCCTGCCAGGTGATTCTGTGATTCTATGAACTTGGTAGATGATCATTGTATATGAGGAGGTGAAAAAGCAAGAGTTAATTCTGCACAAGAGACACAGTCATCAAATGTCTCTCCTCAAACACATTCTTCTTAAAACACTTCAATGATCCCCAAATCAGCAGGCATCTGAAAAGCTTCTGTTCATGCAAGTGTGCCTTGTCATTGCTTTTCATTACATTGGACTTTTCCCTGGAGCTGTTTCTTTGTGGTTCTTTTTTTCCATTCTATGCTGAAGCATGCTTTAAATGTGAATAAAAAGATACCAGGCAATAAAACCACTTGTTTTGATGACTGTAAAAGTAAAATAAAGACAACAACAAGCAGTGTCAGCTGGCTGCAATTCTGAACATTCCACAAGCAAGATCCCACTCAGGCTTGTCTCATATAAAGAGGGATTCACACTTATTTAAAGCTAATAAAACAGTCTGATGTCAGTTTTGGATTTTAGGAACTATTGTTCCTAAAGTAGAGTTCAAAGTCGGATGGGAAGGCTCTGAGGGAGAAGAATATCTAATAACAGGCAATTAATGCCTATGCTTTGGTAGCACAGGGTTTGTAGAGCAGCATCTGGAGAAAGACTTTGGAGTCCTAGTGGACTGTAAGTTATCTGTGAAGCAGCAGTGTGCTCTTGTGGCCAAGAGGGACAATGGTATCGCGTATAGAATTTTAGAGTTTGAAAGGGACCTCTGCAGATCACTGAGTCCAACCCTCCTATCAAAGCAAGATGACCTAGGGCAGGCCACACAAGAATGTGTCCAGGCTGGTTTTGAAAGTCTCCAGAGAAGGAGACTCCACAACCTCTCTGGGCAGCTTGCTCCAAGGCTCCAACATCCTCAGAGCAAAGAAGTTTTTCCTCATGTTGAGGTGGAACTTCCTGGGTTCCGTCTTATACCCAGTTTTCCTTCTCCAGGCACCACTGAAAAGAGACTCAGACCTTCTTTTTGAGACCCACCCCTCAGATATTTATAGACATTGATCAGGTCCCCTCTCAGCCTTCTCTTCTCAAGACCAAACAGCCCCAGGTCTCTCAGTCTCTCTTCATGGGAGAGACACTTCAGTCTTTCTGTCACTCTCGTAACTCTCTGTTGGACTTTTTCCAGTAGATCCCTCTCCCTCTTGAACCAGGTAGCCCAAAATTGGGTACAGTAGTCAAAATGTGGTCTCACCAGGGCAGAGTAGAGGTGGAGGAAAACCTCCCTAGACCTGCTGGACACACTTTTCTTGACAAACCCCAGAATACCATTGTTTTACATTAAATTTGACTTTATATTTCTTTCAGTTCACAGAGTTCATAGCATTTTCTGCTCTCAAAGGCATTGCTATTTATGCTTTCCTTCTGATTCAAACCAAGAGCTAATGATGAAACAGACTTTCTGAAGGCAAAAACTGGTTTTCTGCAGTCTCCAGTTCGGAGAGTCTTAACTGACACTGCCCCACATGCATTTATTTTCTGAAGTCCCCTATCTCATTTGGTGCAGAAGAGCAGCAGTGAATGAAACAAGATAGTCTGGTGAAAAAGGCTTCTATTCCATTGAAAAATGGAACTGAGATCCATTTGCTGAACTCAATATTATTTATGGTCACCTGTAGAAACTCATATTATGTGTTTCTAATGAAGTTGATCTATTTTCCTCTGTGATCATTACTAGCAGAACTGGCAGGTTTAAACAATTTTAAATTAAAACAGATCAAGAAATAGATAGAATAAATAAAATGTCTTGCCTACAAATGCTGATCCTGCTCCTTTGACTAGAGGAGCAGACATTCATAATTCATTCATGCCTGCGCAGTCATGACTTATGGAGCTTTTACACTCATGAGAGAAACATAATCCTCACCCTTCATGGGTGAAATATTCTCTATGGACTTGGGATTTATTCTCCATTGGTCTCTGTCCTGAAATGCTCATCTTAAAGGTCTGACAAAAAGTTTTGTTCAAGGATTAGATTTCTTTACAGATATTAGAGCAGTTAATCTTCAGCCCACTGCCAGAATTTGACCAGTTTCTCACTATTCAGGATTATCCTGACTTTACAGCTTCATTCCAATCTTCCTCATGCTCAGGCTGGACGTGACATGCCAAGGCATGGAGGGCAGTGAGCTAAGCCCAGCTGTTACTGTGTACAGTGTTTCAGGTGGATATGAACTGTAGTAGATCTCTAGGCAACTTGAGGAACCACAGAAGGGTAGGGATTGGAAGGGACTTTTGGAGATCATCGAGTCTAACCTGTTCCTAGAGAAAGATCAACTTGGGCAGGTCACACAGGAGCATGTCCAGGTGGGTCTTAAATGTCTTCAGAGAGAGAGAGACTCTACAACTTCTCTGGGCAGTCTGCTCCAGAGATCTGGTACCCTCAGAGCAAAAAAGTTTTTCCTCATGTTGAGGTGGAACTTTCTGTTTTCCAGTTTGGGCACCACTGAGAAGAGACTGCCCCCTTTTTCTTGACACCCACCCTTCAGATAGACACTGATCAGATCCCCTTTCAGACTTCTCTTCTCCAGGCTAAAGACTCCCAGGTCTCTCAGCCTTTTCTCATCAGACATGATCCAGCCCCTTCATCATTGTCATATCTTCTCTTGGACTCTTTCCAGTAGTTCCTTCTCTCTTCAACTGGGGAGCCCAAAACTGGATACAGTAATCCAGTAGTGGTCTCACCATAGCAGAGCAGAGAGGCAGGAGAACCTACTGGCTGCACTCTCATTAAGGTACCCCAGGATTCCATTGGCCTTTTCTGGCCATAAAGGCACGTTGCTATCCCATGCTAGGACTCCAAAGTCCCTCTCCATGGATCTGCTTTCCAGCAGGGCAACCTCTAATCTCACAAAGATTTTTGGTCAAAAGTAAGTGCCAGCACCTGGAGCCAACTTCCATCAAGCTGAACAGTCAGCATTATTTGGCTAATTTAAACGATTTTTTAAAGGACTTTTTAAAAATAGTCTAGGTAAGAGAAGTAAATATGCTAGAAATAATGCTGAGTGAAGCAGTCACAAGTCTCATCCAGCCCTTATCAAATGCCCGTAAAATATATTTATAAGTAGTATAGTTCCTTACTTTACAATTTGTCTCTGAATATCTGGGCTTTTTTTTCTCCATGAATATTTGGGATTTCCTCATAAATATTGGTTATCTGACAAATGTTTATTTTTTCCCCATGAATATTTGCTTGTTATCCATGAATGTTTGATTTGCTCTGTGTCTGTTTTTCTCCATGGGTTTTTTTTCTCCATGAACATTTGATTTTATCCATGAATATTGATTTTTCTGCATGTGTTAATGAAAGCAATAGACAGTTCCTAAGGAATTCAGTCAGTGTGATGGTTCAGGAGTAATCCATCCCCCACACAGTTTTGAAATCACCCAGACTAGACTCAGGCAGCTGGAAGTTAATGAATCAAGCTTTGTATTTACAGCTTCACACAATATACAAGCAATTATTTACAATATATTACAGATATTTACAGATATATACAGTAAAAAGATAATACAGATACACCACAGCCCTCCCAGAGATCAGAGTCCCCAAGAGGGGTTCCCAACCACCCTACCACCTTGGCACCCCCGCACCCAGTCTTATCCCAGTGTCTGTTTTATGTACCTGGTAAGCCTGGAAGATCAGCCAGGGGGTTTAGAAGTGCAAGAATTGATTAGTTGCATTACACAGATCCAGCCAGAAGGCAGGGGAAGAGAGAGAGACCAACAGCCCAGAGCTCAGACTCGAGCAGCTCTGTCTTATCTATGTTTATGTTCTCACTTTTGTATCAGTCAGCAAACCTATGAGTGAAGGAGACATCACCAATGTTTTCCTTTCTCAGCCTAAAACCTAATTTCTCTTATTAAAATATTCCAATTACCCTCAAACCAGCACAATCAGTTTCTTAGTCTCAGTTTACACTTAGATATCCTAATGGTGTTTTCAGACAGGTATTTTGACAATGTTGGAGAATCATAGAATGGTAAGGGTTGGAAGTGACCTCCAGAGATCATTCAGATCAACATCCCTATCACAGCAGGATCACCTAGGGCAGGTTACACAGGACAGGTCTTGAAAGTCTCTGGAGAAGGAGACTCCACAACCTCATGTGAAAGTTGGGGGTTTTTAATCTGTTTTAGTTCTGTTTCTCATTTTACTCTGACAAGAAAAAAAAAAAAAAAATTTATTGTGTCATACCTTGTTAGGTAACTAATTACAATTTAATTTCTTCTGCAGAATCTTCCAGAAGTAATGGACTTACAGACTAAAGCTTGATGTGAACAGTGTTATTAAGTTACTGTATATTAAACAGATTGTATGGATATGGTGATTTCATTAAGCCACCAATTGTTCTTGTGTGTATTAGTGCTGGCATGGAAATAATCAGATAATGGATGCTGAGGCCACCATCTGAGTCGCATACTACTCCTTAGATATCTAACCTGTCATTTCAAAGCAGCATTTTCCCCTCCACTAACACACACTGCAGTTATATAAAAATTACAGCTAAATTGCACCAAAGTCAGAAAATTCTGAAATGAGGCGTTAGGTAAAGCTGGCAGTTCTTTCCATCTATATAATTATATCAAATTTTCCTGTTGGAGAAGGGCTACAAAGAAGGGGGAGAAAGGTGAGAGTGAGCTGATCTCTTGATTTGTCTTATGTGTCATCAGCAAAAAGACTTATTTCATAGAACCATAGAACTGTCCAGGCTGGAAGACACTTCTGAGATCATCAAGCCCAAATCATGACTACTGCCAAGCTACTAAATCACATCCCTAAGCACCACTTATGTTGAGGGAGGTGCTTCTCCCTCTACTCCACTCTGGTGACCCACTTTGAGTACTGTGTCCAGTTCTGGAGCCCCTGTTACAAACAGGGAGGTGGACATGCTGGAGTATGTCCAGAGAAGGGCTGTGAAAATGATCAAAGGGCTGGAGCTCCTCTGCTATGGAGACAGAATGAGGCAGTTGTGGTTGTTCAGTGTGGAGAAGAGGAGGCTCAGAGGAGACCTTATTGTGGCCTTCCAGTATCTGAAGGGGGCCTACAGGAAATCTGGAGAGGGACTTTTCAGAATGTCAGGTAGTGATAGCCTTAGGGGGAATGGAGCAAAACTAGAAGTGAGTAGATTCAGATTGGATGTTAAGAAAAAGTTCTTCACCATGGGGGCAGTGAGACACTGGAACAGATTGCCCAGGAAGGTGGTGGAAGCCTCATCCTAGGAGGTCTTTAAGGCCAGACTGCATGGGGCTCTGAACAACCTGATCTAGTGTGGGATGGGGGTTGGAACTAGATGATCCTTGAGATCCCTTCCAGCCCCAACAATTCTATGATTCACTTCCATGTGTTTTAAAATACCTTCAGATGGTGACTTCACCACCTCTCTGGGCAGCCNGGGAATGGAGCAAAACTAGAAGTGAGTAGATTCAGATTGATAACTCTTTCTGTGAAGATAATTTTCCTAATATCCAACCTGAACCTCCCCAGCACTCTTCCTCTTGTCCAACTATGACATGGAGAATGTATTGAAAATAAGATACAGGCCAGACACTGACAACAGCTATCATCTAGGAAGCCACACAAGGAGGAGAAAAAAATATGAATAAACAAGATGTGCTTACATGGGAAGACTAGAACTGCTGGGCAAAACCAAAACTAACAATTTTTTCTGGTCTCTTGATTATCATAGAGTCATAGAATGGCTTGAGGTGGAAATGTTCTTGAAGATCATCTAGTTCCAGCTGCCCTGCCATAGGCAGGGAACTTTCCACTGGGCCAGATCACTCAAAGCCTCACCCATCTTGGTTCTAATCTTTGTTTGGAAGGTATAATCCATTCAGACATGGTCTTGCCCACAGTTCCATAAATCAGGGTATAACTAAGAAACATATTTGATTAAGAGTCCAGCATGGAAAACGCAAGTTAATATCAGATTTTTTTAGGTGAAAAGTTAAGAGCTTTTGTTAAGCAAACATATTTTGTATCAGGGAAGACAACACTTAAGCACGGGTGGAGACTGGGCTGTGCTCTCAGCATCCAGATGACAAGCAAAGCAAATTAGTGAGGTGGGAGGAGGAGTAAGGAGGCAGGATGGTGAACCAGCACAGCTACTTCTATTCTCTCTTTTATCTTTCTTTTATACCTGTTCCTCTATCAGCATGCTGTAGATAAGTTGGGCATATTGTATCACAGTCTTCCCACTTGACAATAGTCAGAGTGTTTTATTTCTTAAAAACCAGAAATAAGCAGTCTGTGAAAAAAAAAAAAAAATCTGACTCTTCTTTCAGCCACAGTTTTTTCTTTTTCCTTTAAAATGTGCATCTATTGAACTTAGTTATTGCTGAAGGCAGAGAATGAAGAAAACACAATCTAGTGGCAGCTGCTTACACTTTGGTTCTCATAAACCGCTTCCTCATCCTTGCAACAGCAGTGAGAAGTATGCATGAAAGAAATGGACTGTATCCTATGCAGGACTAGTAGCTAAGACTGAGACTGAGATTGCTCAGTACTTCTCTTTTCTATTATAATAATAGTTTTTACTTCCCTAATTGCCTCTAACTTCAAATTCAAATGCAATTCTGTGGATTGACATGTGTCACGTTAACCATATACCTCATATGGAGTTACTGAGCTGAGATTTTTCAGCAACAACAGTTTAGCCACTTCCAAGAATAAGATTAGGGGATGAAATTTGTTCAGGGCTGTTTAAAAGTTTTGTGGCACCTCCCTTTTCACAATGAGCAGATACATCAAAAGGAATCCAACTGAGGCTGCCCTTGTAACCCTTATTTTGGCTTTTTCCAGCTGCTGAGCATTTGACTTTCAACCCTGACATTGTCGTCTGGTACTTCATGTTGGTAATGCTTTGTAATTTCACAGTGAGTTCCCACAAAAGCTTAGATTTGATCTGAATGTGCAGAACACAAATTGCAGAGAGATAAAAGTGGCCAGTGCTTTTAAAGGGAACCTTGGTTTTATTTCTGCAGTTCTTCTAATGAGCATTGATTTCTTAACACATAGATCTTTGCATTAAGATCTGATTCTTTTTACTATAATGTTGTGCCTTTGCAGCTGTTCTTGCAGTTTCTTGACCCAGTTTTGGCTGACATCTGTTTATTAGATCTTTGGAGAAAGAGCAAAATAAATTGACTACCACTGCTTTTTAAAATACTAGATTATCTCAAGAAAGCTTCTTCACCTTTTCCTCCTTCCTTCTCCTTCTCCTTCTCCTTCTCCTTCTCCTTCTCCTTCTCCTTCTCCTTCTCCTTCTCCTTCTCCTTCTCCTTCTCCTTCTCCTTCTCCTTCTCCTTCTCCTTCTCCTTCTCCTTCTCCTTCTCCTTCTCCTTCTCCTTCTCTTCTTCTCCTCCTTCNCTTCTCCTTCTCCTTCTCCTTCTCCTTCTCCTTCTCCTTCTCCTTCTCCTTCTCCTTCTCCTTCTCTTCTTCTCCTCCTTCCATCTCCTTCTCATCCTTTCTTTTCCTTTCTTCTTCTCTGTTCTCTCTCCTGGAGTAGAGGACACTCCCTAATTCTGCATTTTTTCTGCCTTACTAGTTTTTCTGTTGCCATAGATTCATACAAAGGTTTGGGTTCTAGTTCTAACCACCCCACCAGGATGTGGGGTCAGCAACACCTCCCACTAGAGCAGGTTGCTCAAGGCCTCATCCAACCTGGCCTTTAACACCTCCAGGGAGGGGGCATCCACAACCTCCCTGGACAACATATTCCAGTGTCTCACCACCCTTGCTGTCAAGAATTTGTTCCTAATATCCAGTCTAAATCTACCCTCTTCCAGCTCAAAACCATTTCCCCTCTTCCTTTCATTCCTAGCCTTGTAAAACGTTCCTCCACAGCTTTCCTGTAGAGTACCCTAGAGTCTCAAAGTGTTCCTCTTTTATATAGTTTATAGAAACTTATTCACTTCCTGTCTGAAAACAGAGAGATGGAAACATTTTGATTTTTTATTTAATTTAATTATTTTATTTAATTATTACTGTCTTTAATTGTCAGTGATGTTAGAGGTATTTTCATGGCCCTGGGAATAGAAGTCCTCCATTGCTGCATTGAGTTAGGAAGCAGGAAGGGAAAGTACTTGAGTGATCCTGCCCTGCCCCTGAATGGTTTGCAGAGCTGCTATTTTCTCAGTTGTACAGAAACCTTATTAAAAAGTGATGATTTGATATGAAGGAGAGCCTTGTCCTTTAGGATCTGGATTAAGATCACCAATTTATTTCTGTGCTGGGCATTCACCAAACCTCAGAATCTCAGTGTGATGATTTAGTCCTATCTGAACTTCCCCTTGCCACCTGGTCACCCTTCCTGTCCCTGCAGAATAGACCTCATTTAAATCTCATTCATTTTCTTCTTACTGCAGGCTTTGATTAGCTTCCTCTTTATCTGCCCTGAAATGTGTAATGATAATGGTGTTGCTTATATAGCTCCTTTCACTCTCAAAGCATTTGACAAATATTAACTAATTAATGGAGAAGGCAGAGCATCAGACAATGAATTTTTCCATCTATTTGGTATAGACAGATAATATGATTTGTTCACTACCTGAGTAGTTCAGAGGTGGACTTTAATTTAAATTGCTGGACAATTTGATTGTCACTGCTGATGACAGAGAGGGAAAAAAAATAATCAGTTGATGCTTCTTCTATTTGAGGCACTTTTTGGTTTTTTTTTTTAGTTGGATTCATGCTTCAAACCTTGATTTAAAATTAGTTCCATTGAATGGGATGCCAGAAGCACAATAGACTGATTTTCACAGAAACAAAGAAATTAAGATCCATACAATTATTTCCAAATCATCCAAATCTATGGATTTGACAGTTTAGTTGAAGAAATAATTTCATACAATTCTGAAAGCTGCTTTTGTGCAATTTCATGCTCTACAAAAAATCCATTTGGATATAGAGCTGTGACACTTTGTGCAAACATCTTACTTACTGGTTAATAATCATAGTTTCATTTTTCTATCTTTGCTTTCATTGACCACCTACCATCATTGTCTGCTGAGAAGCAAGCAAAAATGCCAATATATGACCAAAGTTGGAGATGTGTGAACAAAGTAAATTAAACTAAGAGAAGCAGGAGTGAGGAATCTGTTGGTGATGTAACAGGGCAGCAAAAGAGTAGCCTCTAAATTTCCCTTTCAGAATGTTTCTTCTCAGATTTGTGATGTAGTAGGAGGAAGAAGGAAAGATTATCAGAGAATCATTCAATGGTAGGGATTGGAAAGCACCTCTAGAGATGATTGAGTCCAACCTCCTGCCAAAGAGCTTGACCTAGGGCAGGTCATGCAGGAACATGTCCAGGAGGGTTTACAAAGTCTCCAGAGAAGGAAAGTCCACATCTCCTTTGGAGAGCCTATTACAGTGCTTCAGCACCCTCACAGCACAGAAGTTTCTCCTCATGTTGAGATGGAATTTTCTGGGTTCCAGCTTACACCCATTGTTTCTTCTCCTATCACAGAACACCAGTGACAAGAGACTGGTCCCTTCTTGACACCCATGCCTCAGATCTTTGTAGACATTAATAAGATTCCCACTGAGCCTTTTCTTCTCCAGGTTAAACAATCCCAGGTCTCTGAGCCTTTCCTCACCATCATCCTTGTATCTCTCTGTTGGACTCTTTCCAGTAAACTTCTGTGCCTCTTGAAATAAGGATCCCAAAACTGGATAGAGTGTTCCAGGCAGAATATAGTTGAAGGAAAACCTCCCTAGATCAGTTCAGCACACTTTTTTTGTGGTATTTATATGTATTTAGGAGAATCTGAAGAACCTGGGAGACCAGCACTGGAATATACATAATTTTGTGTCCCAGTTCTAGGGCATTGTTTGTGCTTGTTAACCAAACTGTGCAAGCCTTTGTTTGTGGTGAAGTCTTCTTCTCAATCCAGAAGTAATTCAATAGGGAATTGTTTTTCATTCATTTCTAATGTCTGGCAAGAACAGCAAAAAATTGAGTAGATTATCAATAAGAATTAATCATTTTGACACTATAAAAGTAATAGGAAGGATATTAAGGTAGAGAGCAGGTAGAGAGAAGGACAACAAATCTGGTGAGCAGTTTGGAGAGGACATCTGTGTTGGTTTGAGCTAATTGAAGAATCTGAGTGAGAAATTAGACTATTGACTGAGAGAGAGTTAAACATACAGTGTCACTTCACCAAGTTTCACTGAGACAGAGAAAAAAAACAATGTTTTGGGAAATGTTCTGTAAACATCCAGATAAGCCAGTCTGCTTGCAGAGGGCCAGTCTGCTCTGAGTCCATGCTGGCTTCAGCAGCATTTTCCTTTGTCTCTCTGCCTTTGAATTAATTCAGAGTTAAATCTCTAAAACGACTAACCTTTTTCTCCTATCACTAAATCTCTCTGATCTTCAGCTTATCTGCAGCATCATCAAGTGGTGAGATAAAGCTGGGGGAAGGGAGGGGAAAGGTGGTAGGGGGGGGTTGGTTTCCCTCTCTTGGGGATTTTGGTCTCCAGGAGGGGTGTGGTGTCTGTATTCCCTTTTTACTGTATATTTCTGTAAATATCTGTTATATCTTGTAAATATTTGCTTGTATATTTGCATTGCTGTAAATATAAAGCTTCATTTATTAACTTCCAGTGTGTTTTTCTGAGTTTTAGCCAGGGTTTTAAAAGGTGGAGGGGCAGGTCACTGCAAACCTACTACAACATCTTATGAGGACAGAAGGCTCAGAGAAAACCTTTTTGCTCTCTTATAGCTACCTGAAACATGGCAGGAGTAAGGCTGGTGTTGGCCTCTTCTCCCAAGTAACTTATGGCAGGATGAGATGAAATGGCCTCAAGCTGTACCAGAAGAGGTTTAGGTTGGGTATTGGGAAGAAATTCTTTAAAGTGAGGGTGTTGTGACACCACAACAGGTTACTGAGTGAGGTTGTGGATGCCATGTTGGGCAGAGTCTTGAGAAACCTGGTCTGGTGGAAGGAGTCCCTGTCCACTAAAAGAAGTTTGGAACTAGATGATCGTCAAGATCTTTTCAAACCCAAACCACTCTATGATTCTATGATCTCTTTGGTAAGCGACTGAGTCACACTGAGTTCTCTCTGTAGAGGTACTCTCTGTAGAATGGTGTTGAGGTCTATGAAGAGGAATCATTGCATATTTGAGATGGCAGATTTCATTCTCCAGGGCAGTACATCAGCAGACTTTAGACGCAGGCAAAAATGAGCTTTAGAAAGAAAACTTTCTACTATCTCAGAGTTCCTGTGATAAAGAATGAAAGTTTGAAACAATTACAAGCCTGATTGTTTGAAAATTTTACCCAGAAAGTTTCTCAAAATTCTATTTAATCCAGACAGGGAAGGAGAGGGGAGGGAGAAAGAAGAAGCTTCTATATTTAATTTAATTCTTGATTCATTTGCAAATTGCTTGGCAAACAATTTTATGCATATTAATTACATTTCTAATGAAAAATGTTTGCAAATGCACCTGTTTTCACAGCAAAGTATAGACTGGGCTTGCAAACCGAATATGTATCATCTAATAGCTGTTGACACCACCATTTTGACAGAATATTTATTTCTGGAGGAGCAAATGCTGTCATGCAACTATTTTTTTCCCTGGTGTCACAAGACAGAAGGGCTTGGACTGGTTGGTAATGGGGACCCTGAGATTAGGCTTGTGGCAGACTGGCTGGAAAGCTGCTCACCATAAAAGGACTTTGAGGTGCTGGCTGTGAGCCAGCAATGTGCTCAGGTGGCAAAGGAAGCCAGCAGCATCCTGGCCTGGATCAGCAGTAGTGTGGGCAGCAGAAATAGGGAAGTGATCATGCCCCTGTACTGGGCACTGGTGAGGTCATACCTCAAATCCTGGGTTCAGTTTTGGGCCCCTCACTACAAGAATGACATTGAGGTGAAAGGACAGGTCTACAGAAGGATGGTGAAACTGGGGAAGGGTCTGGAGAAAAGGTCTGTTGAGAGTCAGCTGAGGGACCTGGGCTTATTTAGTCTGGAGAAGAGAAGGCTGGCGGGGTTGGAGTGAGGTGGGGGTTGGTCTTTTCTCCCTTCCATGAGAGGAAATGGCCTGAAATTGTGCCTGGGGAGGTTTAGTTTGGATACCAGAAAAAAAACAAAATCTTTGCTGCAAGAGTGGTCAGACATTGGAGCAGGCTGCCCATGGAGGTGGTGGAGTCACCATCCCTGGAGGCTTTTAAGAGATGCATGGATATGGTGTTGAAGGACATGATTTAGTGATAATGGCTTAGCAGTAGTGGTGGCATTGTGAGCTCTAGGTGAGAAGCTGGACTTCTTCTTAAAGTTCCCTTCCAACCTCAAAAGTCCAATGGTTCTATGATTTGGAGTAAAATGCATAAATTAACACTGACTGTTTATTTCTGCTTCTTTATTTAACGTGTTTACTCAGCACCACAATTTAGTCTTCACTGATCTTGTAATGCATCCCGTCTAGAATTGCCCATACTATAACACAGCATTAGCAAATCTACTGCTAAATGGTGCTTGTTGATGGCTGAAATTATAGTTTAGCTCCCGAGAGCATAAAAGCATCATGAGATCTTTTGCACGGGGATATGAGTTTTTGGAATTCATATTCATGTTGATGATATTTATGCTGGAGGATCTGGGAGAAAATAATGCGCCGTGAAGCTGAATGTCTCATAGCTGTGCTCCACCACAATGCCTACTGCTGAAACCATCCCCGCCTCTTCCAAGCCTCACTCAAGGCACAGCAATTACAGTAATTAATGGCACTGCAAAGCTCTACTTATTTTTCGTAGGTGTAATTGCCAAGGATGCTTCTTTTCAAAATGCTTTGGAATATGTTCTCTGTCACTAAGCACAGAGCCTGTCAGATATTTTGTTTTGTTTTTTTGTTGGGTTGTTTTGGTTTTTTTTTTCCTAATTAAGAAAAACAAATCAGCCACCAAAGTCAAAATTCTTAGGTATAGTGGAGCTGTAGATTCTGATGAGAAGGGACTTGCTCCCTTAGGAGTGACATTGAGTGATTTTTAATGTGTCTGCTCATGAAGTAAGATATTAACACCTGAATGAGGCTGTGACAAGTGATGTACCAAGCTTATGTATTCAAAGCCTTGACCAACCTGGTACTGAACACCTCCAGGGAGGGAGCATCCACAACCTCCCTGGGCAATCCTGGGAGATGACAGATTTGTTGAAAAACAACTTCCTACATGGTAGGATCTGTAGCACAGTGTCCAGTTGTTCAGAGTACTGTGTCCAGTTCTGGGGTCCTCGGTTCAAGAGAGACTGAGAGCTGCTGGAAAGAGGCCAACAGAGGCTAGGAGGATGATGAAGGGTTTGGAACATGTCTGATGAGGAAAGGCTCAGGGTCTGCTTAACCTGGAGAAGAGTAGGCTGAGAGGAAATCTGATCAGTGTTTACAAACACCTTAAGGTTGTGTGCCAAGAAGAAGGGGTCTGTCTCTTTTCAGTGGTGTCCCTTGACAAGGGACAATGGACACAAGCTGGAACATGGGAAGCTCCACCTCAACATGAGGAAAAACTCTGTTGGTGCTGGAGCCCTGGAACAGGCTGCTCAAAGTGGTTGTGCAGTGTCTCTCTCTTGACAATTTCAAGACTCATCTGGACACATTCCTGTGTGAATCCTGCTTTGGCGGGGAGGTTGGACTGGATGATCTCCTTCCAACTCTGACCGTTCTACGATTCTGTGACATAGAATAAGGGCAACTTCAGGTTGTGTTACAGCTACACTGCTTGCAACATTTATAATTGATTTACTAAGAGCTATCACTCCAAGCTGAAAACACCAGATGGGTGTTCTTTAATTGCTGAAGCAGAACCACTGATGTATTTATGTATAGAAAACGAAGGAAGGAGAATATTCATTCTGACCATGTTGCTTTCTTTAATCCACCAGTTAAAATGAAACCGTCTCTAGTGCTGTGCTCCCGAATCACATCACAAAACACTGAAATCACTTTTATAGCCTATTCCTGCTGAAAGAGTGTGTGACAATGCTAGGCTTCCACATTTCAAGTGTTCCAACTAAGGAGAAAGTCATATGAAAGGCTCTCAAAAATGCTACTTTATCTCCATATTCACCATTCAGGCTTGAAAGCAAACCCATTTCTGGCTGCCACACAGAGTGAAATATTTCAAGGCACTCTTTTGATTACTTAAACTAGAAAACAAAAGCACTGTTTTTAGGAAGCTAAATCACTTTTTACTCTGACACTTTGTTAAGCTCACCAGAGACTTCTGTCCATCTCAGTTTCAAAGAGTTGCAAGAGGTTTTAGTTCTGCAGTTCCTCTTTGACCAAGTCCCTTATTCCCTGCTTGAAAATGCTGGAAAAGATGAAATGCCAGTCCTGTGATAGCTGGGAATATTCTTGTGGTTTGGAGTTTTCCTCTTGCAAAACTAGTGTGCATGTAGCTAGTGGAGCTGTGAGCTTACTTTAGGCATTCCAAGCTGAGTTGGATAATGGTGGATCTTCAGAGTCAGGTGCCTTAATGGTTGGACTCAATGATCTTGACTGAAATGATTGGAGGACTATAACTTTGAAGCACCCCTAATATGTAGCTGGAGACTGAAGTGAAGCTTTTTTTTTTT
>VWZI01021731.1:427687-441778 GCA_013396835.1 Psilopogon haemacephalus
TTTTTTAAGGGAGTGGTTATTTTTACCAAGGTGGAACTCTCTTTCTCTCCTATTCATGCAGTGATAAAACTCACCTGTAGACAGGGCAGCAGGGTGGTGTGAATGTACACCTGTGCTGTGACTAGAAGAGGATCCCTGAGTGGCAGAAAGCTTGGGTCAGTATTTTACCTACATGATCTCAGATTCACAGATTGCATCAGTTTGAAAGGGACCCTCAAAGGTCATCTCGTCGAACCCCACTGTAGCCAACAGGGACACCTCCAACAGGATCAGGCTGCCCAGGGCCACAACGAATCTGATCTGGAATGTCTCCAGGGATGAGGCCTCAACCACATCCCTGGGCAACCTGTTCAAGTGTTTCACCATTCTCATTGTGAACAACTTTGTCCTAATGTCCAACCTAAACCTACCCAGCTCCAGTTTCAAACCACTGCCCCTCGTCCTAGCTACATTACAGTCCAAGCTACTTTAACAGTGCCTGTCCAGCCTTCCCGTGGGTCTCCTTCAGTTATTGAAATGTAGTTATATGGACTCTCTTCTCTAGGCTGAACAGACCCAAATGTTTCAGCCTGTCCCCACATGAGATGTGCTCCAGTCCTCTAATCAACTCCTTGAGGTCCATGTCTCTCTTGTGGTGGGGGTCCCATAGCTGGACACAGTACTCCAGGTAAGATCTCACCAGAGCAGAGGGGCAGAGTCACCTCTCACAATCTGCTTGGACATAACACACTGAAGAAGGACATGTAGCCAAAATAAGCATAGCAACCTTTGCAGAGTTATTATTACCCCATCCTGACTGACCAGAGCAACTCAAAACTGTTCTGTCTGTAGAATAGACAATTAGTCCTTCAGTGAGAGTGTGAGATGCCATGTGATATTAGGATCAACTAGAGATTATCACAGAATGGTTTGGATTGGAAGGGACCTTAAAGATCATCTAGTCTCACCCCTCCTGCCTAGGCCAGCACACTTCACACTGGACCAGGTTGCTCAAACCTTCACCCAGCCTGGTCTTCAACATTTTGAAGGACAGGGCATCCACAAATTTTCTGGGCAACCTGTTCCAGTGTCTTACCACCCTCATAGTACTTTTTCTCAATGTCCAATCTAAATCTACCTTGCTCTAGTTTTAAAACATTCCTTCTCATCCTATCACCACAACCTCTTGTAAAAAGTCCCTCCACACCCTTCCTGTAGCCCCGTTCAGGTACTGGAAGAGTGCTACAAGGTCTCCCTAGAGCCTTCTCTTCTTCAAGCTGAACAGATCTAACTACCTCAGCACATCCCCAAAGGGGAGGTGCTCCAGCCCTCTGACTATGTTTGTGGCCTCATCTGGACCCTCTTCAACAGATCCACATCCTTTTTGTGTTGGTAGCTTCAGAGTGAGGTCTCATCAGAGCAAAGCAGTGGGGCAGAATCACCTTTCTCAACCTACTGACCCTATTTCTCCTGATATAGCCCAGAATTCCTCAAAACTTTCTGGTTTTCCTTCCTTGGACAGTAACTTCTCTAGACCTTACCCTGTGCTCCACCTCTCATCATCCAAATACATCCTGATGTTAAGAGATGGTGTGGACACAAACCAAGAGATGGTGTGGACATAAACCATTTCTCTAAGCAGTCAATTCTGATGCTGTTTAAACATCTTTCTTTTTTATGTACTCTCATCTGAAATTTCCATGTTAAAAAAAAATAAAAAATTTGAGAACTTCAAGGTCCAAGACAACTGCAGATATTCTGAATGCTGGAGTTTTGGCACCTCTTTTGATTAAAACTCATTAACATTTTCTAAGTCATTACACTCACCTGCAACATGAAAAAAAATTGGCGTGCCAGGATCTGCTCTGAGGAGGAAAGGCTTGACCAATAATAGATTTCACCCTTCAAAAGTGGAGAAACCCTTTCCCACCATGAGACATGGTAAAATAATAATTACATGGAAGTGGTGTGCAAATGATCATGTCTGATTGAATGCCTCCCTTACTGGAGATTCAACTACTATGGTAACAGACAAAAAGCCTAATATATTCTGACTAATCAGGATTGATGTTAATTAAAGAAGAGTTCAAGATAATGACTTCTCATTACTACATGATAGCTAGAAATAGATTGTTCTACCTCTAGGTAAAATAAGCAATTAGATAACTTCTGGATTTAAGGACTTATTTTTTTTAAAGAAGTCTTATTCTCTGTTCTTTTTTTCCGTTATTGTCAAAATATTAATATATACGTGTCTGATTTTTAATGCTGCTCATCTAGATATCCCTTTTTTGATGGTTCTCAGGCTGCATTATTCTTTCACTTCAGTGGAAATATTTTCCTTGTTGCTATAGGGAAAGGATAGATTATTGGTTAAAAAAAAAAAAATAGGATGAGAATAAAGCCTTGTATTATACACCAAAAAATACGAAGTGGGGGCAGAGATGAAAAACTCAAAGCAGCAGAGTTTTCTTTAGAAAAGGAAAAAAGAAAATCTTCCAATTTGTCTTCCTAGTCCTTTGACTACCCTAATAGGAGAATATTGGAATGGTAAAACACTCATTTGGAAGATGCTTCTTGTTTCTGTACATAGGAAAAAAGTAAGAAGGCAAAAGGCCTCTGTAACCCTAATGGCTTTACAATCCTTTCCTCAAAGCACCCTAAGTGGTGGGTTTAGTATTATCACTTTTCACTTCTCATGTATGACAGTACAAGGAAACCCACAGTGCCTCCAGATCCTAGGTTTTTATGACCTGGTACCATCAGATTTCCTGAGCAAGGAAAGTACATGAGGTTTCATTTCAAAGACAGAATGGTTCCACCATATTTCTTTATACTGGCCTGAATTTATCTTCCCACTACATTAAGAAAGTATATAATGGTGATGCTGCTCAAGCAGGGAAGTTGGACTTGATGGTCTTCAGCAGGCTTGGACTCAATGATCTCCAGAGGTCTCTTTCAGCCCCTAGCATCACATGACCTTCAGAGGTCACTCCCAACCCACACTATTCTGTGATTCTTCTGTTTTTTCCTTTCTTGGCCATTAAAAAAAAAAAAAAATTATTCAGAAACTGCAGATATAGAGTAAGATGGGCTGTGTCATCATGAATTTGCAATCATTCTTAGTAGGGGACATTGACTTCATTTCTGCTTTTCTATGTGCCCTTAATCAGAATGGTTACCCAGGACTGCTACTGATACAAAGACAGACATGGAATCACAGAAACTCAGAATCTATTTTGGATGGAAAAGACCTTCAAGATCATCAAGTTCAACATGAACACAACACCACCATGACCATTAAACCATGTTCCAAAGCAACATCTTCATGTTTCTTGAGCAGCTCCAGCAACAGTGACTCTATCAGCTCCCTGGGCAGCCTGTTCCAATGCCTGACCACTCTCGCAGCAAAGACATTCTTCTTAATATCCAACCCAAACTTCCCCTGGTGTAGCTTGAGGCCATTTCCTTTCATTCTATTGTAAATTACCTGGGAGAAGAGACCAACACCAGCCTCACTCCAACCTCATTTCAGGTAACTATAGAGAGCAATGAGATCTTTTCTCAGCCACCTCCTCTTCAGGCTAAACAATCCCAGCTCCCTCAAACTCTCCTCATAAGACACTTCTCCAAAACTCATTTAAAGAAAGTAGAAACTGGTGTGTGGGAAACACTTGGTTACACATAGGGATTCCTAAAGCAGTTGAGAAGCTTGGAAATACTGTAGGTATTACACTTGTATCACACATTCCTCCTGAGCTCCTGGGTATGGTACAGACACCATCCTAGAATTTGTAAGGCCCCTGGTTAGGAAATCCTTGGTTTGTTGCTAACTTTCCAGAAGTCTGTAGCTGTCAGGAAAAAATCGGTCTAGTGGCAGGTGTCCCTGCCCATGGCAGGGGAGTTAGAACCAGATGATCTTTAAGGTCTCTTCCAACTCAAACTGTTCTACTTCAAGATTTCTGGTTTGTCACATAAATTGTTGCCATGGGTTCAAGATCTGATAGAAGTCTTTTCAGCTTTCACCAATGCTTAGTACCAAGGAACATTTATCATATTTGATGAGCAAATGGGCACATATAAATGTTAGGTTGCAGCTATCACCTGACCAGCAGAAAATTAATTAATGCCATAGTCTGTACTGGGTAAGCTTTAGAACAAAAAAAAAAATACTTGGCTTTGATGAGGACAGTGAAGCAAGAGAAGAATGCTTAGCCAAAATGTGAATGAAGGTGATGTGGGAAACCTCATTACAGTCATATAATAAAGTGGAAACGAGTCCACTAATAACTTGCTTAAGTTTCTAAGGCAAGTGAAAGAAGATTATATTCAATGTATTTCTTTGTGAGAGAACAGAGGAAGCAATATATCCCAATTTCAACACAATCTGTTTGGTTCATAATCCACTTTTCTGATTCCAGATCAGGCTTTTCAGTAGGCAAGAAGTAAACTGTGTCTGTGACTTCATTTCTTGAAAGACACAGAATGTCCATCATAGAGAATTGTTTTGGTTGGAAAAGACCTCTAAGATCATTGAGTCCAACCAATAGGGCACTCTATCTCTTAAGTGCCATAATGAGGAAGAAACCATGGCTGCTTCATCTGAAGTACACCAAGAACCTCTAAAATCATTAAATCCAACCATCAATCCAACACCATCATGTCCATTAAACCATGCCCCAAAGTGCTATGTCCATGGTGCCTCCACCACCTCCCTGGGCATCCTGTTCCACTACGTGACCAAGGCAAGGAGTGGTTCATCCCAGTGGCAACTTGAGCTGTGATTTCCAAAGAGTTGCCTGCAGGCAGATATGCTCTATGGGATTGCTCCTGGATAGGAGTCCTGAGTGACGGCCTCACACCCAGACCTGTCATGTCATTTCATACAACCATGGCTTTTAGATTACTTTTCCAAAGCTTAAGAGCTTTTCAATTTTATTTTTTTTTTTAATTTTGAGCAACTTCTCTATTTTTCCTATCATTCAGGTACAAGGAATAATTAATTTCCCTTCCTTGTGATTTTCCAGCTCAGGTGAATCAAGTAGAAATGGAACAACCACGCAACTACAACTCCCTGAAAGCAGATTAGAATGGTGTTGGTCTCTTCTCCCCAGTATCAGGTGATAATAGAATGAGAGGAAATGGCCTGAAATTATGCCAAGGGAGGTTTAGGTTGGATGTTAGGAAGAATTTATTTTCCTGTAAGAGTGGTTAGGTATCAAAAAAGGCTGCCCAGGGATGTGGTGGGGGCTCTGTCCCTGAAGCTGTTCAGGAGACACATGGATGTGGCATTTTGGGACATGGTGTAAAGGCAATGGTGGTGATAGCTTGACAGTTGCACTTGATGACCTCAAAGGTCTGTTCCAACCAAAACAATTCCAGGACTCTATTTTTTAAATAGAAAGGTTCTGGTGGAGATTTATGAGGCTGGTCTTTTTCTTCAACATCCTCTTGCCTCAGTTGCAGTTTCGTAGAAGCAAGCATATTCCTCACCACATTTTCATGAACAAACCTTATAATTTCCCTTTTCACATTATTGATTCCAAGCATTTCTTGGATATGTCTGCAGATATTATTGAAAGCACTGAAATCAATATCAAGCTTGGACAGTAGAGCAGACCACAGATTAACTTTTTAAGATTGCAAACAAACTCTGATGCTGGTCTTCCAAACCAAGAACTAGAGCTCAGTCATAAAGCAATTCCTCATCTGAAAGCAATTAATGAAAGCAGTATAAAAGTAAATCTACTGTAGCTTGTGGTCAGCCAAAAATGCAGTAAAACCCTTGTTAAAATCAGCAATAACTACTCGGAGTTGGCCAAGAAGCACACTATTTTGGAAGGACTTGAGTGTCGTGTAAAGAGCAAGAGCAGAATGTTGTATTACAGGGAAAACAGAGGAAGGAAAAGCAGCAGGGCTTTGGCTGTGATTTTTAGCTATAATTTTTTTTTTATATGGAAGGCAGGAAATATCTCTGTAATTACTGTCATGATCTCAGGCAAAACACCATCTGTAGTTCTGGTATTCTTACCTGTAAAATCTGAGGCACACCTGGCATTTCATGAAGGAGAATTGTTACACATAATTTCTAGATGCTGCTGTTCAGAAAGGCTGCGCCTATGGGCAATGTGGGATTCTTCACTCATTCACCTATCTCCTTCAGATATTAAAGATTAAATTGAAGCCAGCAGCTGTTTGTATTTTGTGTAAAGCTGTAAATATGTTAGCCCCTCAGAATTGCAAGGGTCAGGAAGCTTTACATTTGAACATGCAGCTGCATTTAGAGGTGGAGGGAAGCTACAGGAAAAATAAATCCTTTGAATTAACAAGTCATGGAGATGTCATCTGGCTGTGATTTGGTCTGCTGTCTAAGGTATGCAGAGTGCACAGAGTATGATCTGCTGTCCTAGGGAACAGCTGTGAAATTGAGGAGCCCATCAAAATACCTTTGAGATCATGGAGTCCATCCATTTTCTACCTCTACCAAGCCTGATGCTAAACCATGTCACTCAGCACCACATCTTTGCCTCCTTCAAACACCTTCGGGGATGGGAATTCAGCCGCATCCCTGGGCAGCCTTTTCCAGTGTTTGAAAATCCTTTCAGTGAGGGAGTTTCTTCTCATATCCAACCCAAACCTCCCCTGCTGGAACCTGAGGCTGTTTCGTCTTGTGGTGAGTTGAAATGACCCCCGCCAAATAAATCACCAGACTGGCTCAGAAGGTTTGGACACAAAACAAACTTCTATTTACAGGCCAGTATGTTATTTTAAACTACCACACCCCCCATCCAATCACCTGCTACTAAGAAGAAGAGACCAACACCCCCCTGGCTCAAACCTCCTTTCAGAGAGCTGTAGAGAGTGACATGCAGAGAGTGACAAGGTCTCTCCTCAGCCTCCCTGTTCTCCAGACTAAATAACCCCAGCTCCCTCAGCCACTCCTGATAACAGCTGTTCTCCAGACCCTTCACCAGCTTTAAGATATTCTGCAACAGTTCATGATGGAAATATTTGCCATCTTCTCTCTACTTTCAGTTTGGCCACCTTTAGTGTGGTGGAAGGTCTAAATTATACCTAAAAGACATATCCTAAACACCTACCTGAATATCCGCTTTGCCCCCGCCTCAACCCCAGCTCCCGTCCATCTTTCCAGAATGGAAGAAGCAGAAGAGCAGACATAATCCATGGTGCCTCTCGGTCTGCTACACAGATACCATATTTGGCCTTATTTTGCACCCTGCTTTGTTTTTTGTAAACATATGTGTGGTGGTTTGGCAGTTACCCACCCCCTCACCCACCCATCCGCTCTTTGAAAGAATTAGAACTCAGTCGGCTGGAAGTTAATAAATGAAGCTTTATATTTACAGCTTTGCACAATATACCAGCAGATATTTACAATATGGAATATATACAGTGAGAAGGTAATACAGAAAAAACACAGCCCTCCCAGAGATCAGAGTCCCTAAGTGGGGTTTCCAACCACCCTACCACCTTCCCCCCACTTCCCAATCTTATCCCACTATCTGTCTTATGTGCCAGGTAAGCGAGGTAGATAGGCATGGGGGGTTAGAAGCAGGAAACTGGTTAGTGAATTTACACAGATTCAGCTAAGAAGGGAAAGAGAGATGTAGCAGCAAGTGTGGCTCAAGCATCTCTGTGATATCTATATTTTGGTTATAACATTTATACCATTTCAGTAAACAAATGATTGGAGTAGAATCACGTTTTGTTTTCCTTCCTCAGCCTGTAGTCTAATTTCTCATTCAAATCCTCCAATTAGTTCAAACCAGCACAACAGGTCTCAACGCTAGGCACGTGCATCTCCCTTTTTTGGTGAAATATCCTAGGATTCTGTTCCAGGGGTATTTTTATCTGTTGCTCTTGGTCAAAGACACTTGTCAAAATGCTTAAAACCCTAGCCAGATTGTTCAGTTGCTGCTGCTGCTGTTTGTCCACTACCTGTTTGCATTGTGTGCTTTGCACCGCGCCTAGCTGGAGACGAAGGGAAGACCTGACCCTACCCATCTTCAGCACTGAGCCAAGGGTCTGAAGCTGCTTGCCCAGCTCTGAGAGCAGCCACCCACCTGAGCTCAGCCAAGCCCGAGTCCATTTGACTTTGGCCAAGTCTAGGTGACAATCTAACAACAGCCCAGTGACAGTCTGTAATACCAAGAAGTGCCAGCCTGCCGCTCCAGTGCAAGGGCCAACCCCTTTGCCGTGCAACACACCTGATTGGACTGTTCCAGCCCATAAACCTGGATCCTGCTTCACCCAGGTGGCTGACCACTCTGGTTGATTATCTCCTGAGAGCCATAGAGGATTTTTCTCAGGTTCCTGGATCTTCTCAGACAACATGCTCAATTTAAACTAGTGTGATGGTTTGAAGTAATCAGAGGATTTGAATGAGAAAATAAACTATAGGCTGAGAAAGAAAAACATTGATGATGCTACTTCACTCACAGCTTTATTGAGAAAGAAAAAGAAAATTGTTTAAGAGTTGTAACCCAAACATAGGTAAGTCAAGCCATTTTGCGCTGTGGCTGCTGCTGTTGCATATCTCTTTCTCCCTGCGTTTTGTAGGTGGATCTGAATAATTTAAGAGGGATGTGGACATGCTGGAGCATGTCCAGAGAAGGGCCACAGGGATGATCAGAGGGCTGGAGCACCTCTCCTATGAGGACAGACTGAGAGTTGGGGCTGTTCAGTTTGGAGAAGAGAAGGCTCCCAGGCGACCTTATTGTGGCCTTCCAGTATCTGAAGGGGGCCTACAGAAAAGCTGGGGAGGGACTTTTTAGGCTATCAGGTAGTGACAGGACTAGGGGGAATGGAGCAAAGCTGGAGGTGGGGAGATTCAGATTGGATGTGAAGAGGAAGTTCTTCAGCATGAGAGTGGTGAGGCCCTGGAATGGGTTGCCCAGGAGAGTGGTTGGGGCCACTTCCCTGGAGGTGTTTGCAGCCAGGCTGGATGAGGCTGTGTTCAGCCTGATCTAGGGTAGGGTGTCCCTGCCCATGGTAGGGGAGTTGAAACTAGATGATCCTTGTGGTCTCTTCCAACCCTGACTGATTCTATGATTCTATGAATTTCACTTACCTCTTTCCTGCTGCTAATCCCTCTGGCCAATCTACCTTTGCCTATCTGCTGCATAAGACAGATAGTGAGATAAGACTGGGGAGGTGGAAAAGTGGTAGGGTGGTTGGTCACCCCTCTTAGGGATTTCTGATCTCCAGGAGGGGTTTGGTGTTCCTGTATTTTTTACTGTATATATCTGTAAATATCTGTTATACATTGTAAATATCTGTTTGTATTTTGTGTAAAGCTGTAAATATAAAGCTTCATTTCTTAACTTCCAGCTGGCAGAGTCCTAGCCTGGCTTATTTCAAAGTTGGGGGGTGGGTGGGCACGGGGAGCTGCCAAACCACCACAGCTAGGCAAGCAGCAAGCCCCACCACATCCTCACCACTTGGAAGGCCACCATGTGGCTGGGACTCTATTTTTTTTTCTCTTTTATGCCTCTACATATATTTTTTGATCACAAATATTGAGACTCTGACCAGAGAGTAAATCATATTCTTTTTTCTGCAATTTGTGAAAGTTTATGTTTAACCTTTAAGCAGCAGTTTATGCTGCAAGACTCTCCAGTTCTTTAATTTTCCTAAAATAATATAAATCAATCTGATTGTATATATAAATTCTGCAAAATTAGTTTTGCCAACCACATAACAGAATCTCTGTGTGCTAATTTTAAACACATTTGGGAAATTTTTCTTTATGTATTTAATAAACCATTTAATAATTTTTATATCAGCCTCATTACAATTCACTTCTAACCCAGATTCAAATCCCTCCTTAACATTTAGCTACGTTTCAGTTTTTAGAGCAACAGAAAAGATGTCCTATTAAATGCTAATGCTTACATTTCTGTGTCTAAACCTTGCACCACTGAGCAGGAACAATATCACAGAGCTCTTCCCCTGTCATCCACTATTGTGCTTCCCAACTCTCAAAACACAGGGGCAGAGGCTGACCATCTACTGCTGTCAAGTGTCCCCTATTAGAGGCATCTGCTGCCATGTTGCAAACTTGGGGGAAATCAAGATACAGGATATGGCAGCTGTCTGAACCAGAGTCCTGCATAGTGCCTTGCTCCAGCCCTGGGCCAACCATACTGCCTGTGGCTGCAAGGCATTGGAAATGTTTCTCGCCAAGAGGAGGAGACTGAGTTAATGGACCATGTCCAAATAAGGGCAATGAAGCTGCTCTTTTGGGTCCAGAAAAGGGCAATGAAGCTGGTAAAGGGTCTAGAGAACAGGTCTGGTGAGGAGCAGCTGATGGAACCGGGGTTCATTAGTCTGGATAAGAGGAGGCTGAGGGAATACCTCATTGCTCACTACAACTCCCTGAAAGGAGGTTACTTTAGGAATTCATCAGTCCATTGGTGGTGATGGGTTCACCAGCACCACTCTATGATGGTGTTATGGTGACAGTTGGACTCAGTAATCCTGGAGGACTTTTCCAACTGATTCTGTGCTTGTATGATTTATCCAACTGAACTAAACTGTGGAAGCTCTGCTGATTTAATGAAATTCAGTGAAGATGTGACAATTTGCCTAGGCTGAGGAGGTGGCCTGGACTAACACTTTGAGTGCCCAGTGGGAACTCAGTCTGCTGACAAAGAACTGTCAGCATGTTGTAGTATTAGTAAGATTCGTTGTATAATGCCACTTAAAGAGCTAGTAAGGGGGAAAAGAGACACAGTAATGTAGTGGCTGTGGGCAGAAGGCCAGAAGCAATCATTTCACTGCCATAGCCATTAAAAGAATGGGGGGGAGAGGAAGGAAACATCTGTGGCAGCTAAATTGCTATAATGAAGTCAGCAGATGAAAGCAGAAAGATCGGAAGAAACATGAAACATAGAAAAATGAAACTGGAGAAGTCAAAATGTGCTTTTTGTTTCCAGAAGTTTGTAATGGAA
Source organism: Psilopogon haemacephalus (assembly GCA_013396835.1). Classification (NCBI taxonomy): domain Eukaryota; kingdom Metazoa; phylum Chordata; class Aves; order Piciformes; family Megalaimidae; genus Psilopogon; species Psilopogon haemacephalus. The sequence continues at coordinate 438,640 of VWZI01021731.1, forward strand.
GAGGAAGGAGGGGAAAACATATAATTAAAAAAATGTGAAGTGCTGAGATTCTTTCTTCTTCACTGAAGGAAGAAGAGTTGTAGAATGGGTTGTGTTTTCCTATGCACTCCCTGCCATGAAGGACAAACAATCATAGAATTGTTTCAGTTGGAAAAGACTTATAATATCATTGAGCCCAACTGTCAACAGCATGGCTGTTAAACCATGTACCCAAGTGCCATGTCCACATGTCTCTGAACACCTCCAGGGATGGTGACTCCACCATCTCCCTGGGCAGCCTGTTCCTCTCCTTTCACCTTACACTAGGGAGAAGAAATTGACCTGCACCTCACTCCAGCCTCATTTCAGGGGAGTTGTAGAGAGCCCATCAAAAGACCAGGACAGAGCTGGTGCTGGAAAATCTCTAGGGTTGTGCCATGATTTCCAGCAGTTCTGATTCTTTTGCCTTTAGGGTGACACTTGTTAAAAATGAGCTTCCAACTACTTTTCGTGAACAACTTCATGGCATATTTCACAAACACGTTGCTCCTTTTTTTCCTGGCCAGATTCCAGTTTGGGTAATTGCATCTGCATTGGGTAATTACATCTGCATAAGCTCAGCTAGAGATATCATCCAGAGTACAGGAAGAATCCTGCATACAAGCTGGTGACCTAAAATTTTTTAAGGGATCATGAAGTTTGTGTGTCATACAAACATTTTTATCCCAAAGATGGTAAAGAAATTCTTCCTAATATTTACGTCAGACATTAGGAAGAAGCTCTTTCCTATGAGGGTGGTGAGACACTAGAACAGGTTTCCCAGAGAAGCTGTGGTTGCCTCATCCCTGGAAGTGTCTAACACCAGGCTGGATGAGGCTTTGAGCAACCTGTTACAGTGGGAGGTGTCCCTGGCCATGGCAGAGGACTTGGAAGTAGATGACCTTCAAGGTCCTTCCCAACCCATTCTGTGGTTTTATGGTTCTACTAGGGAAAGAACAGACAAAAGAAGTAGGAAAGGTTAAAGATATGCAAAAGAGAAAGGGGAAAAAAAATACAAGAACAAAAATTTATTGCACACATTCGGTGTCACATCCAAACTACTACAAGTAGTCTGTGGTATTTTTGTTAAAAGAAAACATTTTAAAAAATACTCAAAGCTCACATAATATTTGGTTTCCCCATTTTATTTGAAGGCTATTAGCCACAGAATCATTGAATGGCAGCTGTTGGAAGGGACCTCCAGAGATAGAATAGAATAGAATCAGCCAGGTTGGAAGAGACTTCCAAGATCATTCAGTCCAACCTATCATCCAACCCTAGCCAATGGCACTAAGTGCTCCATGCAGTCTTTTCTTGAACACCTCCAGGGATGGCGACTCCACCATCTCCCTAGGCAGCCCATTCCAATGGCAAATCACTCTCTCTGTGAAAAGTTTCCTCCTAATATCCAGCCTATGCCTCCCCCAGCACAACTTGAGACTCTGTCCCCTCGTTCTGTTGCTGTTTGCCTGGAAGAAGAGACCAACTCCCACCTGGCTACAACCTCCCTTCAGGTAGTTGTAGAGAGCAATGAGGTCACCTCTGAGCCTCCTCTTCTCCAGGCTAAACAACCCCAGCTCCCTCAGCCTCTCCTCATGGGGTTTGTGCTCCAGGACACTCACCAGCTTTCATGCCCTTCTCTGGACACATTCCAGTACCTCAATATCTCTCTTGAATTGAGGGAACCAGAACTGGACACAAGACTCAAGATGTGGCCTGACCAGTGCCAAGTACAGGGCATCAAGTCTAACCTCCCTACCAAAGCAGGTTCACACAGGAATGCATGCAGGTGGGTTTTGAAAGTCTCCAGAGATAAAGACTCCACCACTTCTCTGGTCAGCCTTTTCCAGTGCTCTACCACCCTTAAACTAAAGAAAGTCCTCCTCATGTTTAGGTGGAGCTTCTTATGTTCAAGTTTCTTCCTGTTCCTCCTTATCCTGTCACTGGCCACCACCAGAAAAAGACTGGTCCAACCTCCTGACACCCTCCCTTAGAATACTGATCAGCATTGATGTGGTCCCCCCTCAGCCTGCTCTTTTCCAGATCAAAAGGACCGTCTGTTGTGAAGTTCCTGTTTGTATCCTTCTATAATGTGACCTTTGAATGCTCAAGACCTCATTGAAGTTCAGTCCAGATGATGCTGGGATTTTCTTCTGAGTATTTGTAGATGCCTGGGGCTTGTGAATCCATTTATCTACAGCATTGTGCAGGAGTATCATAGAATCATAGAATGGGTTAGGTTAGAAGAGATTTCAAAGATCATCTACTTCCAACCCCCTGCCATAGGCAGGGACACATCCCACTAGATCAGGACACTAAAGACCTCATCCAGCCTGGCTTTGAACACATCCAGGGAGGGAGCAGCCACAACCTACCTGGGCAACCTGTGCCAGTGTCTCGCCGCCCTCACTGTAAAGAACTTCCTCCTAACATCCTATCTAAATTCCCCTCTGCCAGTTTGAACCCATTCCCCCTCATCCTGTCATTACAAGACCTTGTCAATAGTCCCTCCTCAGCCCTCCTCTAGGCCCCCTTCAGATACTGGTAGGCTGCTATAAGGTCTCCTTGAACCTTTCTCTTCTCCAGGCTGAAAAGCCCCAACTCTCTCAGCCTGTCCTCATAGCAGAACTGTTCCAGCCCTCTGATCATCTTTGTGGCCCTCCTCTGGACTCTCTCTAGCAGTTCCATGTCCTTCTTGTGCTGGGGGCTCCAGAACTGCACACAGTACTCCAGGTGGGGTCTGACAAGAGCAGAGTAAAGGGGGAGAATCACCTCCCTTGCCCTGCTGGTAATGCCTCTCTTAATGCAGCCCAGCACACAGTTGCTGTCTGAGCCGTGTGTGCACACTGTTGGCTCATGTTGAGCTTCTCATCCACCCAGACCCCCAGGTCCTTTTCCTCAGAGCTGCTCTCCAGCAACTTGCCACCCAGCCTGGATTTGTGCTTGGGATTGCAGCGACCCAGGTGCAGGACCTTACACTTGGCCTTGTTAAATTTCATGAGGTTAGCCTGGGCCCACCTCTCCAGCCTGTCCAGGTCCCTCTGGATGGATCCCTGCCCTCCAGCAAGTCAACTGTGCCACACAGCTTGGTGTCATCTGCAAACTTGCTGAGGGTGCACTC
>VWZI01021731.1:442287-480529 GCA_013396835.1 Psilopogon haemacephalus
TGGCTGGAGCACTTGCTGCTGAAGACTGAGGCAAAGAAGTCATTGAGCACCTCAGCCTTATCCATGTCCCCTGTCACCAGCTCTCCATTTCCCTTCTGAAGGGGTCCCATGTTCTCCCTAGTCCTCCTTTTCTCACTGATATACCTGAAAGAATTCTTCTTGTTCCCCTTAATGTCCCCAGCCAGATTCAACTCCAGCTGTGCTTTGGCTTTCCTAACCTGATCTCTGCTTCCACAAACAATATCTTTGTATTGATCCCAGGTTCCCTGTCCTTTCTTCCACTCCCTGTAGGCCTTCTTCTTGCATCTAAGTGTGTCCAGGAGTTCTCCATTCATCCATGCAGGTCTCCTTGCATTCTTACCTGCCTTCCTCTTTTTTGGAATGTATTGCTGCTGGGTCTGAAGGAGGTGATCCTTGAGCAATGTCCAGCTTTCCTGGGGCCCCCTTCCTTCCATAGATTTTTCCCAGGGCACCCTATTTAGCAGATTCCTGAAGAGACTGAAGTCTGCTCTTCTGAAGTCGATAGCAGTGAGTTTACTGTGTACCCTCTTTGATGCTTTGAGGATCTTAAACTCTACCATTTCATGGTCGCTACATCCTAGGGTACCCTTCAGCTTCACTTCACTCACCAGTATTTATGAAACACTTGGAGTTTGTTTGTAAACAGCTAATGGTGGATTGACAACTGGCATCATCAATGGAAAAGATAAATTTTGGCCAGTAGAACTCATACTGATCACTGTCAAGTTACTTACTGGATCATTGACATGCTGTTGTCAATGATCCAGTTGACAATTATGTTAGCAAAGGGAGATTAGGGAATGAAGAAGCAATTAACTCTGGAGCACTTTTGTTTTTAAAAAGAACATTTGTTGTATGGAATTCCTTTTTAGGAGGACTGGTGAAGAGCAGGACTGTGCACCAAAAGTGTGGCAGGCAGGTCCCACTTTAGTCTGCCACTCTGGGGCCACATCTGGAATATTATGTCCAGTTCTGGGCTCCCTGGTTCAAGAAAGACAGGAACTTGCTGAAGAGGATAAAGAAAAGGGCTACAAAGATGTTGAGGGGACAGGAACATCTCATTTCTGAGGAAAGCCTGAGAGAATTTGGCCCTTTTAGTCTGCAAAAGAGGAGACTGAGGGAGGATCTCACTGTCAGCATTTAAGATTTCATGGCACAACCCACAGGACAGAATTTGGATTACCTCCCAGTCCCCCTCCCTCTCTCCACTCAGGGATAAGATAGGCAGAGCAAGTAAGGCATAAACAAAAGGGCTTGCACAGAACGGGAAGTTATGCAAGTAATTTTAACAGATAATAAAAGGTATTAATCAAAAGGTGTGTGGAAAGAGATTGAGTGAAGGGATATAGATATATAGATATAGACAATAGAGATATAGATATATAGATGTGGATACAGATACAGATATAGGGATAATATTTGTATCAATGACATAGACAGTGGGCTTGAGGGGACCATCAGCAAGTTTGCAGATGACACTAAACTGTGTGGTGGTGTCAACATACCAGAGGGATGGGAGGTCATCCAGAGGGACCTGGACAGTCTGGAGACGTGGGCCCGGGTGAACCTCATGAAGTTCAACAAGAGCAAGTAAAGAGTCCTGCACCTGGAACAGAACAATTCTCACTATGAGTACAGACTGAGGGATAAGGTGTTAGAGAGCAACCCTGTGGAAAGGGACTTTGGGGTGCTGGTAGACATGAAGCTGGACACGAGCAGACAATGTGTGCTTGCAGTGCAGAAGGCAAATTGCATCCTGGGCTGCACCAAAAGTGTTGCCACCATATCCAGAGAGGTGATTCTATCACTTGACTCTGCTCTGGTGAGACCTCATCTGGAGTGCTGTGTCCGGTTCTGGAGCCCTCGTTATAGGAAGGACACAGACCTGATGTAGGAGGGCCAAGAAAATGATCAGAGAGTTGGAGCACCTCTGCTAGGAGACAGGCTGAAGGAGCTGGTTTTGTTCATTCTGGAGAGGAGGAGGCTCTGAGGGGACTTAATAGCAGCCTTCCAGTAACTGAAGGGGGCCTACAAGAAAGAGGAAGAGAAGCTGTTTATAAAGGTCTGCAGGGACAGGACAAGAGGCAATGGGTTCAAGCTTGAGAAGAGCAGATTTAGGTTGGATGTTAGGAACAGCAGATTTAGATTGGATGTTAGAAGCAAGTTCTTTACTATGAGGGTGGTGGAGCATTGGAACAGGTTGTCCAGGGAGTTGGTGGAGGCATTCAAAGTGAGGTGGAGACATTCAAAGTGAGGCTTGATGGGGCCCTGGGTGACCTGGTCTAGTGGGGATGTCCCTGCTGACTGCAGGGTCGGGGGGATGACCTCCAGAGATCCCTTCCGGCCCAGACCATTCTATGATTCTATACAGACATATAGATATAAACAGAGGTATACAAAATCCAATCTTGGATGGCAGTGGATTTCCCTACAGCACAGGGATGCAGGCCTGACCACACCAAGGGCTCCAGCAATGAGCAACAGCTTCCAGCCAGGCAGGAAGGCAGAAGGGAAGAGAGTGGAGGCAACTGGGGTTGTTTAGTCCAGAGAACAGGAGGATGAGACGAGACCTCATTGCTCTCTACAACTACCTGAAAGAAGGTTGGACTGAGGTGAGGCTTGGTATCTTCTCTCTTGTATCAGGTCATAGAATAAGGGGAAATGGCCTGAAATTGTGCCAGGAGAGGTTTAGGTTGAAGATTAGGAAAAATTTATTTGCTTCAAGAGTGGTCAGGCATTAGGATAGGCTGCCCAGGGAGGTGCTGGAGTCCCTATTCTTGGAGTTGTTCAAGAAACATGTGGACATGGCACTTTGGGGCATGGTTTAATGCCCATAGTGGTGTTAGTCTGAAGGCTGGACTTGATCTTAGAGGTCTTTTCCAACCAAAACATTTTGATGATTTATGTTTTCGTGGCTTTGGCCACCAATTTATTGTATAAAACAAAGAAGGGGCAGAACAACTAATATTTCCTCCCCCCACCTTTTATCCTTGTGCTATAAAATGTTAGTGATGGCTGTGGGAGTTTTTTTATTGACTACAATTAGTCATACTCAGAGCATCCCTAAGTTCATCAGGTGGGTAAAAATACACTTTAAGTACCCTGTTATGTGACCACATTGGCCAGATGCAGCTTCTGAGCAAGTTAGCATTCCCAAACCTGAGGAAGTCTTGGAAATGTGTGGAAGGAGACTTACAGATGCCTTAAAATGTCATCAGGCTGGAGTGTATACACCTGGGAACATCCTTTTGGAGGTTTAGAATCCAAAAAGTTTTGGGTTTTTTTTACCCCAGCCTAATTAGTCAGCAGCCCATCCTATTGATCATAAACAGCAGAGATACAGAAAGGGTCCTAATGGAGTAGGCTGAGCAGTGCTTAATTAAGATCAAGCCTTCGATAAAGTGTGTGGATCATAGACCCAAATGCATCCTGCTTAAGTGTAAATAATTCAGTGCAGTCTCTCTATTTGGTAGACACTCTTAAATATAATTCATGTCTTAGCGGGGCCCAGCCACGCCCTGAAGGTGCCTATGACCTTTGGCAATAATGCCTCCAGGGATTATATAATTCATAGAATAGTTTAGGTTGGAAGACACCTTAAAGACAATCTAGTTCCAAGCCCCCTGCCATGGGCAAGGACATCTTTTACTAGACCAGCTTGCTCAAGCCTCCATCCAACCTGTCCTTGAACACCTCCAGGGAAGTACTATCTACAACCTCCCTGGGCAACCTGTTGCAGTGCCTTACCACCATCTCACTGTCAAGAATTTCTTCCTTATATCTAGACTAAATCTCCCCTCTTCCAGTTTCAATTCATTGCCCCTAACCCTATCACTACAAGCCCTTGTAAAATGTCCCTCCCCAGCTTTCTTGTAGCCCCCTTCAGGTACTGGAAGACAACTATAAGGTCTCCCTGGAGCTTTCTGTTCTCCAGGCTGAACAACCCAAATCCTTCCAGCCTGTACCCAGAGGTGAGGCACTCCAGCCCTATGGTTGTCTTTGTGGCCTTATCTGGACCTGCTCCAACAGTTGCATGTCTTTCTTATGCTGGGGGTTCCAGAACCGGACATAGTGCTCCAGGTGGGGTCTCACCAGAGCAGAGTGAAGGGGCAGAATCACTTCCCTCATCCTGCTGGTTGCAGTTGTTTTGATGCAAGCCAAAGCCATAATTGCCAGTGCATGTTACCAACTCACGTTAGTTTTTCATCAACTGACACCCCCATGTCCTTCTCCTCAAGGCTTCTTTCAAGCCTATCCCTGCCCAGCCTGTATTTGTGCTTGGACATTCAACACCATAAGGTTGATTTGGACTCATCTCTCAAGCCTTAAAGCACTTAAAGCAATTCTGTTAGGTGAGGCTTTTAAGCCAGAGTTTTAAATCCAGGAAGAACTCTGTCCTGCCAATCGACCTCTAGCGCAACGCAAGCTGTAGAACATCACCAAGCATTATTGCTTGTGTGCCAAGCCTTCTGCCTGAACTGCAGCCTATCTCCTAAAGAGATCAGCTGGATGAAGCTGCCTTTTTATAACCAGGATGTTTGTTTTTATTGCTGTAGTTCCAGCATATTTCCTAAAAGTGTTAGAATTCCAGATGCCACTTTGGTAAACTCCAGATGGTGGAACTTTAATCAGCAGTGAGATGTGGTTTACCAGACGTGCTCCTCTGCAGGCAAAGATCTCAAGCTTCTGAGATCTTGGGACCACAAGGATGACGAGAGTACTGGCAGAACTGCCATGTGAAGAAAGGCTAAGAGAACTGGGGTTTTTTTAGCCTTGAGAAGAGAAGACTTAGGGGAGTCCTTATTACCATGGACCTATACATGAAGGGATGACCAGAGGGCTGGTGCACCTCTGCTATGAGGACAAACTGAAGGAGCTGTTCAGTTTGGAGGAGGCTCCCAGGTGACCTTATTGTGGCCTTCCAGTATCTGAAGGGGGCCTACAGAAAAGCTGGGGAGGGACGTTTTAGACTACCAGGTAGTGACAGGACTAGGGGGAATGGAAAAAAGCTGGAGGTGGGGAGATTCAGATTGGATGTGAAGAGGAAGTTCTTCAGCATGAGAGTGGTGAGGCCCTGGAATGGGTTGCCCAGGGAGGTGGTTGGGGCCACTTCCCTGAAGGTGTTTGCAGCCAGGCTGGATGAGGCTGTGTTCAGCCTGATCTAGGGTAGGGTGTCCCTGGGCATGGCAGTGGGGTTGGAACTAGATGATCCTTGTGGTCCCTTCCAACCCTGCCTGATTCTATGATTATAAGGATGGCTACCAGGAGGATGGGGACTCCTTTATTAAAAGGAGTCTCATGGAGAATTCAAGGGGTAATGGGGTCAGGTTACTCCTGGGGAGAGTCTGATTGGGCTCCACAAGAAAATGTTTCCCCATGAGAACAGTTGGAGATTGGAATCATCTCCCAGGGGAAGCAGTGGCATTCTCTACATTGGACAGTTCGAAGACTCAGCTTAACAGGACACTGGGCCATCTCACTTCAACTCTAATATTACCTAGAAAGGTTGGACCAAATGATCCTCAAGGTCTCTTCCAACCTGGCATTCTGTCATTCTACAATTCTTTTCTGAAGTATTTTGGTTTATTTATGATGCTGGAGCACCTCCCCTATGGGGACAGTCTGCAAGAGTTGGGTCTGTTCAACCATGAGAAGGCTCCAGGGACATCTTACAGTGGCCTTCCCGTACCTGGAGACTGCTACAGGAAAGCTAGGCAGGGGCTTTTTACAAGGGCTTGTAGTGATTAGGAGCAATGGATTGAAGCTGAAATAGGGGAGATTTAGACTGAATATTAGAAAAATTCTTTGCAGTGGGAATGGTGAGAATGATACAGGTTGCCCAGGGAGGTCATGGATGCCTATTCCCTGGCCATGTTTAAGGTGAAGCTGGACAAGGCCTTCAGCAAGGAAAAGCTGGTCTAGTGGAGGGTGTCCCAGCCCATGGAAGGGGGATTTGAACTAGATCGTGATCATGATCATTATCAGAAGTCTTTCAGAACAGGCAAAGAAGAGTAAGTGATCTATTTAAAGATGTCCCTGCTCACTGCAAGGGGATCTTTAAGGTTTCTTCCAACCCAAACCATTCTTTGAATCTATGAATGAAGCTCAGATTAATACTGGGTTATCCAATGTGCTCCAGGAGGCATTTGAGTAAAGATTTTGGGATTGAATTCAAGTGAAAAGGTTGATTAGATAATTAAAGACAAGTGGTATTCATGAGATCAGTTCTACACTTCATCTGAATTGTGCCATCCACCCCATCATTTTCCAGGGTATAATGAAGTTACTCAATCAGTACTCGCCAATAATTCTGCCAGGACCCTGCAGCTTTTTTTTTGTTTTTGTTTTTGTTTGTTTTTTTTTTTTAAGGTCCTGATTCTAAACCTAGCCCTGCCCCATTGCCTTTTGCATGTGGGTAAAGTCTCAGCTTTTGCTGCCACACCAGTAACCAACCATCTATCATGTAATCAGATCCTTGCTGAACGATGTGCCATCTGTGATCAAATGAAGGATGAAATAAATTCAGAATGCAATTGTAGCCAGACTGGGTTTTTTTCCCCCCCATGTTGTTCATATTTTTGTTCTTAGTAGATTTGAGTCTTTTTGACCTTAGGAAAAATGGCTGCATTTGAACTAAAAATGTGCTTTATTTCTAGATAATGGACTATGCCAACTTCCATTTCTTTTGAAATTCAGTAGAAGCTGTTTGGTATATCAGGACATTCTCTACATCCTTATTTACTTCTTCCTTTCAGACTATACTCTGAAAGGAAGCTAAAACTCCAATCTTTCCTTATATCTTCTGGCTCCAGCAATTCTTTGTGGTTTTGTTTTATTTTTTTTTCTTGTTTAAATTTCCATTGTTTTCTGTGTGTCAGGAACTCTTGCTATCAAGCATTACATTTAGTTTTCCACCCATGTAACTACAAACTAACAAATTGCACCAATTTCTTGGGGCCTTCTGAGCTAAGTGAATTTGGCTCAATCTTTCTCAGCTCTCAGCCTTTCCATTATTGTTAGGGAATGCTTCAGTGATATTTATTTGTCATTCTGGTAATGCAAGTTCTTCTGCTTTGATGCACACACTTCGAAACCTGGATGCTTGACAACACAGCACCTCCTCCATTAGAAAAAAAAAATTAAATAAAAATTTCTAATTAAAATGTGCTAATGCAGTGACCCTTGGTCACTTGTAACTGCTGAAGACATCTTCTGCAGATATCTGGGTTTGTTGCATGGCAGCTTCCAGCTAAGCAAAAAACCAAAAGGTTGGATTTACTCCCTGTGTTGGTCAAGGGGTGATGTGAGGCTTTACAGAAGGCAAAAAAACCACAAAATCATAGAATTGTTTGGCTTGGAAAAGACTTCCAAGATCATCAAGTCCAACTGTCAACCTAAGACCACCGCGACCATTAAACCATGTCATAAAGAGTTTCTTGAACACCTCCAGGGATAGGGACTCCACCACCTCCCTGGGCAGCCTGTCCCAATGCCTGACCACTCTTGAAGCAAAGAAATTGTTCCTAATCTTCAATCTAAACTTCCCCTGGCACAATTTCAGGCCATTTTCTCTTGTTCTACAACCTGATACAAGAGAGAAGACACCAAGCCCCACCTCAGTCCAACCTTCTTTCAGGTAGTTGTAGAGAGCAATGTGGTCTCCCCTCATCCTCCTGTTCTCTGGACTAAACAAACCCAGTTCCCTCAGCTGCTCCTCATAAGACTTGTTTTCACCAGCTTTGCTCACCTTTTATGGGCACTGCCCTGCACCTCAATGTCCTTCTTGCAGTGAGGGGCCCAAAACTGAACCCAGGATCCAAGGTGTAGCCTCACCAGTGCTGAGTACAGGGGCATAATCTCTTCCCTACTCCTGATGGCTGTACTATTGCTGATCCAGGCCAGGATGCTCTTGGCCTTCTTGGCTACCTAAGCACACTGCTGGCTCATGTTCAGCTGCTGTTGATCAGCCTCCCCGGATGTTTTTTTTCTGCTGGGCAGTTTCCAACCACTCTGCCCCAAGCCTGGAGTGTTCATGGCATTGTTGTAACCCAAGTGCAGGACCCACACTTGGCCTTGTTAAACCTCATACAATTGACTTCAGCCCATGGATCCAGTCTGGACAGATCCCCTTGCACAGCCTTACTACCTTCCAGCAGATCAACACTCTCAATCAATTTAGTGTCATCTGCAAACTTACTGCAAACCATCCCTTCCAAAGCATCTTGGGAACAGTGGCCCTTGGATAGACAGAGACTTCTTCTTCCCCATGCTGTGGCCACTGAGCTTTGTGCAGCTTCTTTAATTATCTGATTTGCATATCTACCTATCCTCTGTGCACTGCCAGCAACACTGTGTTTTGGCAGAAGGGAACAGCATCAGATGAAGATTCAAAATGCTTGACAGAATTCCCTGGGGCAGAAATAGCAGATGCAGGCTGGCAAAAATTGCAGCAAGCCTCATAAGAAGACTGGGAAGGACTTTTGGGAGGACAGAGGCAGTTTGAACTGACCAGGAAAGCCTCGGGTGGATCCAGTTGCTTAGCAGAGGGGAACCTTCCTGCCAATTTCACAGAATCACAGAAACGTTCCAATTGAAAAAGACCCTCAGGATCATGAAGTCCAACTGTTATCCCTACTCTACAAGGTTCACCCTTAAACCATATCCTCAAGCACCAAATCCAAATGATCTTTAAATACATCCAGGGTTGGTGACTCAACCACCTCCCTGGGCAGCCCATTCCAGTTCCTGACCACTCTTGCCATGAAAAAGTGTTTCCTAATGTTCAGTCTAAACCTACCCAGTCACAGCTTGAGGCCATTACTTCTTGTTCTATCACTAATTACCTGTGAGTAGAGACCAGCAACAACCTCTCCACAATGTCCTTTCAGGTATCTGTAGACAGCAATGAGGTCTCCCCTCTGCCTCTTTTTCACACTAACCATCCCCAGATCCCTCAGTCGCTCTTCATAAGATTTATTCTCCAGACCCTTCCCCGGCTTTGTTGCCCTCCTCTGCACTCGCTCCAGCACCTTCACATTTGTCTTGTATTGATGTGCCCAAAACTGAACACAATACTCGAAGTGTGACCTCACCAGAGAGGAGTACAAAGGGGCAATCACCTCCCTGCTCCTGCTGCCATTAGCTTCAGTAACTCTTGACTTCCCTGTTCAGCCCTGTCATCCCATTCTGTTCTCTCATTAGTCTCTCAATTGCTGCCTTTCTCTACATCTTCTCCATTACTTCCCATTAATATTTTAATCTCTGTTTTTCTTTAACATAAGGTCTCACCACATTTGCTCTTTACATCTCTAGTACTCCCTATTGCCACTGTTTCTTCCAAATTGTTCTTACATAGTTCCTGTCCCTTCTTCTTGGTTCCTCACCACAGTTTCTGCTCTACTGAGGTGTGATATTATTCATGATGCTGCTCCTGTTTCAACCCTTCCAGTATTGATAGAAGCCCACAGAGCTCTTTGGTACCTGGTTTGAACTTCAGTTGAAACATACACGCTTTCTTGAACCTCAGTCAAATGTAGAGTAGATAGAAAGCAGATAAGATCTGCCAGAGGAAGAGCAGGAGGAGTAAGCATCAGGTTGAGTACCCAACAAGTCACATAAAAATTGCCAGACCTTCAGGAGGCTTTGAACAAGGGATTCCAGTTAGATGCAGCTTTGGTCACACCCTCAGTGAACATTTTCCATTGATAAAGGTGGACAAACAGCTCCATCACAGTTGTATCAAACAGAAGATGTAGAGATGAGAGAACCTATTCTGCTGAAACAATTCTATGACACAGACCAACAGAATAAGTGCTAAATCACTTCTCTGCCTCATAAGCACAAAGGAGAGAAGCATCTTTAGGTGTCAGGACACTCATGGGAAATTAAAGGGCTGTTTAGGCCACTCCACAGACTGTACCTCATGAACTTGAGCCATAAGGCTTTGCAAGATTAAAGGTGACTCAGCCTGGAGAAGAGATGGCTCAAAGGAGATCTTAGAGCAGCATTTCAATATCTGAAGGGGACCTATGGGAAGGTTGGGGAGGGACTGTTTAGAAGGGCCTGTGGTGATAGGATGAGGGGCAGTGGTTTGACACTGGAGCAGGGTGGATTTGCATTGGACATTAGAAGGAAACGCTTCCAAATGAGAGTGGTGAAATACTGGAAGAGGTTGTCCAGGAATGTGATTGAGTCCCAGTCTCTGCAGACATGCAGTGTCAAGCTTGACGGGGCCCTGGACAGCCTGATCTACTCAGAGATGTCCCTGCTGACTGCAGAGAGGATAGACAAGATGACCTTGGAAGGTCCCTTTCAATCTGATGCATTCTGTGATTCTGTGATCTCTTAATTTCCAGAGGAGTGACTTGCAGCAAGACAGCAGGAGTATAGATCAAATGCTTGGACTGAACAATAAATGAGATGTTGTGTTTTACAATTGCACAATGGTATCATAGTGAGGAGCTGCCAAGAGCTCTCTGGAAAGTGATTTCAGATGTTTCCTATCCAGAACAATACAGATTTTTGAGCATTTATTTGAAAGCAATCACAAGGCAAAAAGGTCACCATGCAAGCTGACTAATTGGTCAGCAGCCAGATGGAAACCTGTGCTCAGTTCATTCCAAGGACAGGTTGCTGCTGGCTAATGTTTGGCAGATGGGGAGCCAGGGGAGTTTATTTTCATGAGTCATGCTGATGCAAGGGCTACATAACATTTTTACTGGGGGTTACATCTTGGTTTTCTCCCATGAAGGATAGCCTGTGCATGCCACATGCGAAAACAAGATGAGTATGACTCAGAATTATGGAATCATAGAATTTTTTCAGTTGTAAGAGGCCTGCAAAATCATCAAGTCCAACCGTCAGCCTAACACCACCATGGCCGTTAAATCATGTCCCAGAGTGCCATGTCCACACGTTTCTTGAACACCTCCAGGGACAGGGACTCCACCACCTGCCTGGGCAGCCTGTTCCAATGCCTGAGCACTCTTGCAGCAAAGAAATTCTTCCTAATCGTCAACCTGGCACAATTTCAGGCCATTTGCTCTCTTTCTACTATTTGATACTAGGGAGAAAGAGACTGACCTCCCCCCCGATCCCATCTCACTCCTGCCTGCTTTCAGGGAGTTATAGAGAGCAACAAGGTCTCTCCTCTGCCTCCTCTCCTGAAGACTAAACAACCGCAGTTGTACTCTTCATTCTCCTATGTCCTTTTTGGAATGCTTTCTGCATGCCATGTGACATCCACCTTCATTCACCCTTTTGTCATTGCTTCCATAATGCAGTATATCAATGGAAACATCTTAACAGGAGAAATCTACAAGATGATCTCCCTCTCTCTAATTCTTCCCAAAGACTCATTTATACTAGGAAATTTGCCAGGACCTACACAGTCTCTTCTTCCTAGTATCAGGTGATAGGACAAGAGGAAATTGCCAAAACTTGTGCCAGGGGAGATTTAGGTTGGAGATTAGGAAAAAAAATATTTTCTGCAAGAGTGGTCAGGCATTGGAACAGGCTGCCCAGGCAGATGGTGGAGTCACCATCCTTGGAGGTGTTCAAAACATCTGTAGACATGACATTTGGGGACATGAGTTAATGGCCATGGTGGTGTTAGGTTGATGGTTGTCCAGGCTAGATGAGGCTGTGTCCAGCCTGATCTAGGGTAGGGTATTCCTGCCCATGGCAAGGGGTTGGAACTAGATGATCCTTGTGGATCCTTCCAACCCTAACTAATCCTATGATTCTATGATTCTATTCTATGATTCTATGTGATGATCTTAGAGGTCTTTTCCAGCTGAAACAGTTGTATGATGGTACTTTATTCAGGAATGAACTCTGTATGGCTATTATATTCCAAGTGCTCAGAGAAGAGTGGAGTAGACCCCTCTGAAGCAACTGGTACCCGTGTGTGTGCACAGATCTCCTCCTGGCAGTGTTTGTGTTGGTGCTGATCTCTGCACACAATAATCTGACCATAGTTTGCATCATAGCAGCATGAAGCTCAGCTAAACGTGCTATAACCTCATCCTGCACAGCACGAAAACCCTCTGCTGATCTGTCTTTGGCAACATTGCCAGTCTGGTGGGGAACTTTCTGTGTTGGGCTCTGCAAGAAGGTCTGTGGCCTCCATTTGTTTTGTATCAGAACAGAACAGGAAAGGGAAATTGATGTCCTGAACAGTAAACCAGCTTTACAATACTTTAAAAGCCAGCTTTCATCATGTGAGGGGGTCCTTTGCCTCCATATTGATTTGATTGGGTTATCTTCAGCAAAGCATCTGTTTTAATTTACAGCTAATGCTCCAAAGACTTGAATCCTGAGTCAGAAATTCTGCCCCCGCTCCCTCAAAATGAACAAAAGTAACATTAATCTCAAACACATCAACCCCAATGAGTGAATGGAAAAAACCCACAGACATGCAACAACTCTTCAGTTTGAAGATACATCATGAAATTCAAAAGTGTTTCTTTGCTATAGGCTTTAGGTCTTTGGTGTCTCACTGCTCTTTAATTGAGAGATTAAGATTCTGGCCTAGCTTGGAAGAAAGTTTACTGGGGTTCAATCCAAAAAGTTATCTGGAAATCCAATTTCATAGCAGACAAAATTCATTTGAATCTTTTAGAGACAGTTTGGGCCAGAAACACAGAGAGACAGTCAGAGAGTTGAAAGTTTTCTTTTTCTTTTAATTTTTTTTTTTTTTAAATACAAAGAGTGCTGCTGTTTGGTAAGGAGCTATTCGTTCCAAGTGAAGAAAGAAAATACTAACAACAATGAAGCAGATTGGAAGCCCAAAGTAAACAGTGCTGTAAGTCAAACAAAATGCTTTATTCAATGGAATCACAGAATGGTAGGGATTAGAAAGGACTTCCAGAGATTATCTAGTTTAACCTCCATGCTAAGGCAGACTCACCTAGAGAAGGTCCCACAGAAACAAGTGCATGTTTTGAATGTCTCCAGAGATGGAGACTCTACCACCTGTCTATTCCAGGGCTCCAGCACCCTTAAATTAAAGGATTTCATCCTCATTTTTAGATGGAACTTCTTATATTCAAGTCTGTGCCCATTACCCCTTGTCCTATCTCTGGGCACCACTGAAAAAAAGCCCAGTCTCATCTTCCTGACATCCACCTTCTAAGTATTGATCACCATTGATGAGATTCCCCTCAGTCTTTACTTTCCAAGACTAAAAAGACACAGTTCTCTCAGTATTTCCTCCTCAGAGAGATGTTCCAGTCCCCTTAGCATCCTTGTACCCTCTCCAGCAAGCCCCTGTCCTTTTTGAAACAGGTAGAACAGAACTGGACTTCAGATCCATCTTCATCAGGACAAAGTAGAAGAGAAGGAGAACCTCCCTTGACTTGCTTGCCACACTCTTCTGGATGCACCAAAGGGTGCATTTCTCAGGTTGTGTTTTTGTTGTTGCTGTTGGAGAAAGTAGTCCTCACTTCTCTTTTAGGCCAAGCAAAATAAAAATGAATTTGAGATTCTTAAGCTTAGCAGCAAACCCAGCAAACTCATTTTTGACATGGATGATATGTTTTTTTCTTGACTGTTATTATAGTAATAAGTTTTATCTGTCCAGTATGCAAGCTGCTGTTCTAATCACTGTTGTTATGCCTGAAAACACCTTGCTCATCTCTCTTCTGAAATTGTCATATGCGGAGAAAATTGCTGTTTTCATAGCTTAGCTTTGCTTTGTAATGCGATCTACCTTCTGCTGCTGACTGGCTTTAGATTTTCAGGGTAATTTCACTTTTAACTCTGACTGCATTGGGCCCAGGCAAAGGAATGGAAGACAAACACCTGAATCTGGCCATGGTGGTCTTAGGTGGATGGTGGGACTCCATGATTTTAGAGGTCTCTTCCAACTGAAACAATTTTTTGATTCTGTCAGTTCTAAACAGCCCCTATGAGTGCATTGCTACTCATGGCTACAGAGCCTTCATCAGCACTGCAACCTCCTAAGCTTTCATGAACCTAAAGGATCTACAAACCCAAGCTCAAAGAATGTTCAACTCCCTAAAAGGAGGTTTGAGTGAAGTGGGGGTTGGTCTCTTCTCCCTAGCATCAGGCAATAGAAGGAGAGGAAATGGCCTAAAAATTATACCAGGGGACGTTTAGGTTGAAGATTAGGAAACATTTTTTTCCTGTAAGAGTGATCAGTTACTGGAACAGGTTACTCAAGGAGGTGGTGGAGTTCCTGGAATTATTCAAGAAACATGTGGGTAGGCAATTCAGGACATAATGTTGTGGTTATTAATAATCGGTTATGAATTATTAAAATTTTAAATTAATTTTTTTTATTATTAATATTTTAAAATTTGGGGAAATTCCCTGAGATTCTTTGGATGTTCAGTTGACAAGAAGCAATTACACAAAGTTTATTTATAAACACAGAATTAAACAGTTTAAAAACAATCAGATCTTGGAAAACAGGGACCAGGGAAAATTCTAACCCCACTGTACTCACTGCTGCTATAAATACAAAGTGTCCAGGGGGGAGGAGAAGGAAAGATTCGCCTTGCAGCTGGTGCAAATCTGTAATGCAGGCTGCAAACACGTGGCCACTGTGAAAGAGGTGCGAATAGACCTCCCCTCGAGGTGAAAGGCAGCAGGGAAAAGGAGACAATGGCTCTAAATCACCCCCTTAAATACACTGTTTTGAAAGGTGAAACTGGCCAGTAGGCACTAGAATTCATTGCTTTGGCCAATGAATTCAAAGTCCTGTGCCTAGACTTCCACCCTTGCACTTGAGGGGCAGCACAAGACACCTGACTTGGTCGTGTGCCATGCAGTTAACCTTCAGGGCTTTCTTGGGCCAAACCCTCATTGTTTTGCTCACACCATCAACCCCCAGACCTTGCTACAGAAGGAGGAGAGCAGGGGTTTAAAGGAACTTGGCAGGATTTATGCCCTACCAGGACACATAGTTTAATAGCCATGGTGGTATTAGGCTGACATCTGGACTCAATGACCCTAGAGGTCTTCTTCAACCAAAACCATTCTATGGTCACTTCAAGAAATATTTTCCCAGTACTCAGATAGGTCACTGACCCTCCATGTGGTCTGTAGTCTTGGGAGGATAAGCACAGCAAAACTGCCAGAAGCAGAAAGGCAAAGTTTAAGCCATGGGTGTGACACTGAGGCAAGGCGAACACATAGGGGCCCATAAAAAGGGCATTCTGAGCTAATCCGCAGCATTCAAGTTGACCCAGAGCATCACTGGATCAAGGATTTCACTTCCTCGAAAGGCCCTTGAGATGCTGGAGCACATCCAGAGGGGAGCAAAGAATCTGGTAAAGGGCCTTGAACACAAATCTTATGAAGAACAGCTAAGGGAATGAGGGCTGCTTAATCTTCAGAAGAGGAGGCTGAGAGAAGATCTCATTGCTTTCTGTGACTCCCTAGAAAAGGAGATTTGAGTGAGGTGGGGGTTGGTCGCTTCTCATATGCAACAAGACTCAATACAAGAGCAAACAGCCTCAAGTGGTGCCCAAGGATATTAGGAAATATTTCTACACAGAAATGGTTCTCAGGCATTGGAACAGGTTGTCCAGGGAGGTGGTCGAGTCACTATCCCTAGAGGTATTTCAAAGATGTGTGGATGTGGTACTGAGGGAATTGGCTTACTGGTAGTGACTTAGTAGTGGTGGGATTGTGAGCTCTAAGTGAGCAGTTGGATTTGATGATCTCCGAGGTTTCTTCCAACCTCAACAGTTCTATGGTTCTACAACATATGATTGGTGTTGAAAGGAACAGAGGAAGAGAGAAAGTGAGAGAGAGGGGCTCAAGTAAAGTTCTGCCAACTAGCTATTGCTGGGCTGTCCTGTCACAGGCTCACAGAATGGTAGGGGTTGGAAGGGACCTCTGAGGATAATCCAGTCCAAACCCTGCTGTCAAAGCAGGACCCGTAAATCAGATCACATAGGAACAAGTCCAGGCAGGCCATGAAAGTCTCCAGCCAGTAAAGTCATCTCGGTTGCAGGCACATTCTGTCACCTTCCAAAATGTCAAACTAATGAAAAAACCTAACTGTTTTTCTTTCCTGCTACTGGTGTTTCTGTTGAAATTGCAAAGGTTTTTGGAAAGTGCTGAGGCAGGAGATCACAATCGGCTGCAGCTGTTGACAACTTTTCCCAAGTCAGGAAGTCTAACAAAGGCAGTGCCTGCTGCTGCCTAGAGCCACATTGCTGCCACTACTTAGCAAGGCAACAGCCGAAATCTGTACATCAACTTTTTTTTTTATGCCATGCCAAACAAGCCAGAGCACTTCCAGCCTGGGAACAAGGGAATAAAATATTGATCTAGGTACGGAGAAACAGTCAGACAAGCCAGGCTGCATCTCTCTTCAAACTGCCAATCTGCCATCTGCTCCCCTTCCATTTTCCCTCACACCACTGATGCAAGGAGTGTCCAAACTCCAGCACATATTTTGCAAACAGCAGTGCCCAACGGGCTGATGCTGTAGGGTCTGCCATCAGCAGCAGCTCTGTTCCAACCTACTTAACCATCTAATTTGGTAACTGTCAAGATGGCTTCTTTGTTCTTCTCAGCACCATATGCTACCTGATTAAAAGTCAGACAGGTTTCTCTTAGCTCGTCTTTCTTGCAGAAAGATCATTGGCAGCTGACAGCCTTCGAGGGAAGTTTTAGGTAAAGAAGAGTTATGAAAGTGCTGCTGTTATTTCATAGAATGGTAGGGGTTGGAAGGGATCTCTGAAGATCATATCCAACCCCCCTGCCAAAGCACGATCACCTAGAGAACATCACACAGGAACACATCCAGGTAGGTTTGGATGTTTCCACCTCTCTGGACAGACTGTTTCAGTGCTCCACTACCCTTAAGTTACAGAAGTCCCTTCTCATGTTTAGATGGAATTTCCTATGTCCAAGTTTGTTCCCTTGTCCTGTCACTGGGGACCACTGAAAAAAGATTGGTCCCACCCTCCTGACACCCACCCTTGAAGAACTGATCAGCATTGATAAGATCTGCCCTCAGTCTGTTTTTATCTATATTAAAAAGATCAAATTATCTCAATCTTTCTTCACAGGAAATGTTCTATTACCCTCATCTTTTTTTAGCCCTTTTCTGGATTTGAAAAGCCTCCAGAGGAGACTTCACAACCTCTGTGGGCAGCGTGCTCCAGGGTCCCAACAGCCTCACAGCAAAGAAGTTTTCCCTCATCTTGAGGTGGAGCTTCCTGTGTTTCAGTTTGTATCCATTGCCTCTTGTCCTATCACAGGATGTCAATGAAAACAGACTGGCACCTTCTTCTTGGCACACAACCTTCAGATATTCATAAACATTAATAAGATTCCCTCTCAGGCTGCTCTTCTCCAAGCTAAACAGCCCCAGGTCTCTCAGCCTTTACTCATCAGACAGATGTTCCAGTCCCTTCATCATCCTTATAGCTCCTGTTGGACTCTCTCCAGTAGTTTCCTGCCCTGCTCAAACTGGGTAGTGCAGAATTGGACACAATACCCCAAATGTGTTCTCTCTAGGGCAGAGAGAAGGACAGAAGGACCTTCTTTGACCTGGTGGATACTCTTCTATCTTTTCTTTTCCTCTTCTCTTCTCTTCTCTTCTCTTCTCTTCTCTTCTCTTCTCTTCTCTTCTCTTCTCTTCTCTTCTCTTCTCTTCTCTTCTCTTCTCTTCTCTTCTCTTCTCTTCTCTTCTCTTCTCTTCTCTTCCCTTCCCTTCCCTTCCCTTCCCTTCCCTCAAAAAGGGCAGAACAGAACAAAGATATAAATGGTCCCTAATAGATCTCACCATCACGATCTTGAAGACCTCAACCACAAATACTCAGAGTGGAAGTCTCTGTTTTACATATTCTGCATTGCTTCACTTCTCTCCCTCAGATGAATGCTCTGAGCACATACTTGTTCTGAGGGCCATTAATTTATCTTCTCTTCTTTATGATCCTCTGGATCAACAATTTTTTTTTTTAAGGAGAAACAGGCAGGAGTGCATACAAGCTAGGGAAAGGCAGGCTTTGTTTGTAGGATGGACAGAGTGATTTAGTTGACAGAACATTAGTTTTCAAAAGCTGAAGAAAAATCTTCTTCTTTCCTAACAAAGATGTCTTACACACAGGAAGTTCTACCTCAACATGAGGAAAAACTTGTTTGTTGTGAGTGTGCTGGAGCCCTGGACCAGGCTGCCCAGAGAGCTTATAGAGTCTCCTTTTCTGGAGACTTCCCAAACCCAGCTGGACACATTCATGTGTGGTCTGCCCTTGGTGATCCTGCTTTGGCAGAGTGGTTGGACCTGAGGTGCCTTCCAACCCCCACCTTTCTGTGATTCTCTGATGCTATGATTCTCTGATTTGGCTGTAGTAACCACAATCCTATGTGGTAGAAAATGAGCTTTTCACTTTCTGAATGTTTTGCAAGCCCAAGAGAGGGACTTCCTTTTACGGCTGCCATGGTGCTTGCATTTCAGAGCTGAGTTAGATTAATGTGGCACTGCAGCATTGCGTTCCCTTTCAGCCATGTGCCAGCCACATGTGGAAGGAAGATGGATTGCAATTTCAGAGCTGTCACTGACATCACTCACCAGTGTCTCACTCACTCCAGGGAGATGAAGAGTATTGCCTTCTGCTTCCTGCGATGACTTTGTTGGCTCTGACTTAAAATTTATGCTTGCCTGCTTGGTAGTTAATGTAAATCGAGGAGCTAAGGAGAACAGAGTGACTAAAAGGGCCAGAAGAGAGGATTAAGCAGCCTGTTTTGTCTGTGAATGGATTGAGTGTGAAATCAGTGCCCCAGCTATCCTGTTGGAGCAGAACATCCATGCAGCACGCATTGAGCTGATCTTCCTTTCTTAAAATTAATTGCTTCCTCCTGGCCAACCCCAATTACACCCTCTGGCCTTTGATGAAGAGAGGTGCTGTGGTTTGTGCTAAAAATACTTCAGTTTGGCTGAAATGGGAGGAGAAGACTAGATAATCACAGAATGCAACATTAACCAGCCAGACAAAAATGAATAGTCAATTCAGTCCAAAACTTACTGGTTCATTATTTCATATCACCAGGCTCTTCAAAAGAAATTACAGTATGGAAACCAGAGTTTGTCTGGTTGCAGCTCTCGCCTAGATAGTGGGGAGTTTGTGCATTTTGCTTTGACAAATAAGGCAAACTGAATGCCCTGAGGGATCAATAGATTTTGCTAGTTTATACACACTTTTAAAGAATTCATTCAGTATAGAATCACATAATTGTTTCAGTTAGAAAAGACCTCTAAGATCATTGAGTCCAACCATCAACCTAAGGCCATGACCATTAAACTATGTCCTGAAGTGCCGTGTCCACATGTTTTCTCGAACATCTTCAGGGACAGTCACTCCATCACCTCCCTGGGCAGCCTGTTCCAATGTCTGACCACTCTTGCAGCAAAGACATTTTTCCTGATCTTCAAACTAAACCTCCCCTGTCACAATTTCAGGCCACTCGCTCTCATTCTGCCACCTGATACTAGGAAGAAGAGACCACCTCTCAACTCACTCCAACTTCCTTTCAGGAAGTTGTAGATAGAAATGAGTCAGCTAATGGAGAAGACTGCAAACACCTCAGAACTTATGGACATAACTGCTTTGTGTCTAAGTTAAATATAGTCATCAGAAACATAATCCCATACACGTAACACCCAAAGGTAACTCAAGAGGAAAGAATGCCTTGAGCTTGAAGCCAAGAACGGAGGTTTCTCCCACCTTCTCCTTACTATGCACAGCCTCTTTACACTTTCCTTGGAGTATAAAAGAGGCAGCAAACCTAGGAAAAATGAGAAATACTTTGGTAAGCACTGATGAGATTGCCTCGCAGACTTTTCTAGCTTAAACAGCCCCAGATCTCTCAGTCTTTCCTCATCAGACAGAAGTCCAAGTGCCTTCATCATCCTCACAGTCTTCATTGGACTCTCTCTGGTAGTTCCCTGTCCGTTTTGAACTAAGGAGCCCAGAACTGGAGTAGACTTGATCAGAGCATGCCCTGGCTAACACCCACTGCTCAACTCAAATGGAAAATCTCATCTACTCCACTCTTTTAATCCTTCCTCCCCCATTCCTGCATTAACATTGTTTGGAAAGGTCATGTTCTTTGCTAGGATGTAAAATGAGAGGAGACAAAAGAAGGGAGATGGTATGGAAGGCCACATGTCTGTTTCTGTACTCTAATGGACCATAAGAGTCTCAATTTCTTCCTTCAGTAAGTGTAGAGAGTTCACATTTTTAAGGCAAAATGATACAGCTGGTTGTGCCTATAAATTAGTTTTCTCCCAGTCAATAGAAACTGAGCAGTAATCACCTTAATTAACATTTGCATAATTGTGATTAGTAACTTACAAAAGAACTGTTGTAGTAACATTAGAAGAGATTATTTAGCAGTTATTGAATTATGCTTTCTTTATTTAATTTCAAGTCGCAGCGAGCAGCAAACAGGATGTGTCTCATTGATTATCTAATTAAATGTATTAAGTAGCTGTAAGCTGGAGTAATTAAGAAAAGTTTGAGTACTTTCTAGGGCAAGGGAGATCTACAAGAAAGCTTAGTGTTTCCAAAAGAGCCCAGCTACAATAGCAAGGCTGTCTAGCTCAAAACTCAATTCTAGGCTGTTTATGGCTCTCCACTGATGTTTTTTCTCAAGAAGTGCTCCTTGAGCACTGGTGCCTGATTCAGGTAGAAGGTACAAGCTTGAATATATTTAGTTACATCTAAACACGAAGAGGAACTTCTTTAGTGTAAGGGTGACAGAGCCCTGCAGCAAGGCTGCACAGAGACCTGGTGGAGTCTCCATCTCTGGAGGTATTCCAAGTCCTCCTGGACAGGACCTTCTGTAGGTGATCCTGCCTTGTCAGATGAGTTGGACATACTTTCCAACCCCTATCATACTGTGATAGTATGATACACTTCTCTGTTTACTGCTCAGCTTGAGCAGCACCTTTTGAAATGGGACACAGGATAACTCTTTTTCATTATCAAATTACCGCAAGTGTTGGTTGTGATGAATCCAAGACTAACTTTGGACGGAGATTAAAGCTCCATGACTTTGCCCTGCCTGTCCTTTGGATTTTTATTGTGGATGCTCAGAAATTAGCCAGCAAAGGAGAGTTATAGAATCATAGAACCATGGAATCATAGAGCCATAGGACAGTTGAGATTGGAAGAGACCTTTTTGATCAGTAAGCCCA
The DNA here is from genome assembly GCA_013396835.1 of Psilopogon haemacephalus. Lineage (NCBI taxonomy): Eukaryota > Metazoa > Chordata > Aves > Piciformes > Megalaimidae > Psilopogon > Psilopogon haemacephalus. Next base: position 463,493 of record VWZI01021731.1, read on the forward strand.
GCCATTGTGGAGCTCACAATCCCACTCCTACTGCTAAACCACTTCCACTCAACCACATCCCTCAGCACCATATCCATATGGTGCTTTGAAATACTTCCAGGAATGGTGATTCAGCACCTCTGTGTCTTTCCCGTAGTGAGGGGTGAGAAATCCAGAGGGAGAAATTATAGGGAGAAATCTTCTGGTTTTCTTTGTTCTCAGCTATTTTGGGCACTTTGGGAAGAGATTTCCCTTTCCTGTCCCAACCTGTTAAATTGTTTTGGATTTTGTTTTGTTGAAAGTGACCACAGGTGTGTGTTATCAATTAATTTTTAGGATTTGTTCTTTCTGAGGTTGCACATCTCTAAACTTGAACTTCCTTTATGCTTTAGCAACAAGCTGCAAAGACAGCTTAATTGAGAAGTGACTTTTTAATCCTCTCAAATGCTAAGAGCAACAGCTAATGAAAAGCCTGTATTTTAGAGATCGTTGAGAAGTACAGTAGATAGTTCTGAGGATCCATAAGGAAGGTGACTGAACTATAAAGTAGAAACACAGAATATTTCTAGTAGAGGACAGGGATAGATTGGAGAGAGTCCAGTGAAGGCTACAAGAATGATGAAGGGACTGGAACATCTGTATAATGAGGAAAAGCTGAAAGACCTGGGGCTATTTAGCCTCTAGAAGTGAAGACTTGAGAGCAGATCTGATCAGTGTTTTCCAGTTCCTTAATGCTGGGTGCCAAGAAGAAGGTGCCCTGTGATAGGACAAGGGTCAACAGGCACAAAATGAAACACAGGAAGTTCCACTTCAACATGAGCAAAATCTTCTTTGATGTGAGGGTGCTGGAGCCCCAGGACAAGCTTCCCAGAGAGGTTGTGGAGCCTCCTTGGCAGACTTTTATGACTCTTATGTAGTGGTTTAGTATTTTTGTGTGACCTTCCCTAAGTGACCCTGCTTTGGCAGGGGAGTTGGACTGGATGATCTCCCCAGGTCCTTTCTAAACCCTACCATTCTGTGATTCTGTGATCTGCAGCTTACACTAAAAGTCTCCTGTAATCAGATACCCATCAGAGATTCTTTCTTCAGTAGCACAAACCACTTCAGTGTTTACTGAGCCAGAAATCCCAGACAAACCAGACAGCTTTAACCGAGCCCCACTTTTTGAGCTGTGGAAGTTGGTTCAGTGTTTCATAGAACCACCTGGTTGGAAAGACCTTAAGCTCATAGAGTCCAGCCATAACCTAACATCTCCCTGCACACAAATGTTAGGTCATGTCCTCAAGCTCCTCATCCACACATCTTTCAAACACCTCCAGGGATGCTGATTCCACCACCTCCCTGGACAGCCTGTTTCAGTGCTTGATGACCCTTTGGGTGCAGTAATTCTTCCTAATATCCAAACTAAACCTCCTCTGGTACAATTTCAGCCCATCTCCTCTCATTCTATCACCTGATACTAGGGAGAAGAGACCAACACCTGCCTGTCTACAGCCTACTTTCAGGGATTTGTACAGAGCAACAAGGTCTCTTCTTAGCCTCCTCTTCCAAAGACTGAACAACTCCAGTTCCCTCAGCTGCTCCTCACAGGACTTGTGTTCAAGACTCTTCACCATCCTGCAGACAGTGCTAGAGTTTGGCAATGTCACCATCTCCAAACCGTGATGATGAAGGGGATGTTTCCCATGCAGCTCAGTGAGAAGTTTGGAGTCTGGAAGACTGATGAGCAAGAAAAGACAGCGGCTGGTGCAGCTCCCTCAGCTCTCCACATCCATGCTCACAGATCCATCTCATAAATCTATCTCAGTCTATTTACTGCGGCCACGGAGCTTGCTACTGGTGGTGATTGCTCATTAGCAATCATGACAATTATCCCTAAGGAAAAGGGGGTGCTGGAGCTTCTGCTTTTAGCATGCAAATAAAGCCAAGTTTGGAGTCACAGCACAAAATCACCAGACTCTCATTATTGCAGCGGGGTTTTCAGAATACAGTTTTAATTGAACTAATTATCACAGACTTCCACAGGTATTTTGAGGCTTTAATGAAACACTTTATAGGAATTTTAATCACACTGCCATTGAAAGCAATGACCAAAAAAAAAAAAAAAAAAAAAAAAAGCATTAAAATAAAAAAAAAAAAAAAAAAAAAAAAAAAAAAAGGCATTGAATTAGAGTACACACGGCACAGATTTTTTTTTTTTTAACTTGTATGACTAAATAATGACAGAAATTTGCAGCTGGTTCAGTTGGAAGCTTTAAATTCAGGTACTTGTGATTTGTTCTGTTTGGAATATTTAGACAAATTGAGACTCAATTCAGAAGGAAATTCATCACTGATAGAGGATGTTACCAAGAATAACAAGAAGAAGACATGACAGGTGGAAGAACCAGGTTTCATGCTCATACCAAATGAGCTCTGCTGCTGAAAAATCCCTCTGACACAGCACCCAGAACAAAGGCACAGAAAGAGACTCTGTCTTGCACTCATTCGTTGTGTGACTATCTTGCTCCCCAGTTCAACAGAGACAGGAAACTACTGAAGAGAGTCTGACAGAGGACCATGAGGATGATGAAGGGATTGCAACATGTCTGATGGGGAGAGGAGGTCCAATCAATGTTTACAAACACCTTGAGTGGATGCTGAGGGCAAGGAGTCAATCTCTTTCCACAGGTCAAGGGGCAGTGGACACAAACCAAAGCACAGGAGGTTCCACCTCAGCATCAGTAAAAACTCCTTTGCTGTGAGGTTGTTGGGAGCACCGGACCAGGCTGCCCAGAGAGCTTATGGAATCTCCCTCTCTGGAGACTTTTAAAAGCCATCTGGATGAGTTCCTGTGTGACCTGCCCTAGATAATCCTGCTCTGGCAGGGAGGTTGGGCTCAATGATCTCTAGAAGTTCATTCCAACCCTTACTTTTCTGAAATTCCACAATTCTCTGATTTGGCTGAAGTAACCACTGTGCTATGAGGTAGAAAAGGAGCTTTTGACCTTAATGTTGAGCATTCTCAAGAAAGAAACTTCCTTTTACAGCTACCATGGTCCTTGCAGTTCAGAGCTGAGTTAGATTAACTGAGTGTGAATAACAAAAGGGTTAGACTGGTTTCCTACACATTTTTATTTCGCACAGTAATTTACACCTATGGGGAAGTGCCTGTATCATGCTCCCATTTTTTGACCCAGGCAGCTGTTCTCTTCAGCCTGCTCTGCACGCTCTGAGTGTTATTGCTCAGTGTGCTACATGGTCAGAATATGTGTAGGACAGCTGTTGTTGCTCTAGAGGAGAAGTTCTAGAAAGGAGGTTGTAGTGAGATGGGGGCTGGTATCCCAGCATCAGGTGATAGAACAAGAGGAAATGGTCCTGAATTGTGCCAGGGGAGTTTTAGGCAGAATACTAGGAAAAATTTCTTTGCTGCAGGAGTGGTCAGTGACCGTGGTGGTGTTAGGCTGTTTTCCAACTGAAAGTGTTCTACAGTTCTCTAAATGTGTAGCAGATAATCTAATGAAGGGATACAATGCCCAGAGTCAATACAGGTATAGGAACACAGAACAAGACAGCTAAAAGCAGTCACTTGCTCCTTCTCACATCCTCACCAGGATCAAATTTCTAACAGATATTGGCATCACCTGTCCTTTATAAACAGCTTTCACGCTGTCAGAGTCCTCATTCTTGCCATGTAAGTCATTCAAATGTCTCTCTATCCTTAGCATTCAAAGGCATTCTCTTTTTTTTTTTTTTTTTTTTTTTTTTTTTTTTACTTAGTGGAAGGTGTCCCTGCCCATGGTAGGGGTTTGCAACTAGATGATCTTTAGGATCCCTTCCAGCCCAAACCATTCTATTATTAACCTCCTTCGCTATAGTTTAAACTTACTATTTCTCGTGTTAGTCCCACTGGCAGTAGCTTTTTAGGTATTTGAAGACTTGTTGTGACATCTTCTCACTGTTGTAATCACTGAAATTGTGTCACTTCCTATTGTTTGATTTTTTTTTTTCCCCTGCTAGATAATGTTTTCCAGACTTCTGATAACCCTTAGAGCTTTCATCTGGCTGCTTTCCAACTGCAGAAGACCTGACTCTTCTCAGTCTTATCTCTTACTGAATTCTTTGTAAAATTCGTGAAAGTTGTCCAGCCCACAGTGACTCCATCAAATGTATGAGTGATATCATTCAGTCAGATATTAGGTCTGTGGCTGTCCTAACATTTTTCACACAGTGATTGCCATCAAGGAAAAAGGCCTTCACAAGAGAGATCAAGTGATGAAAGCAGGACAGAAATTAGAGAATAATTCTGGACTAATGGACATTTTTCTTCCTACACATTGTGTCTCACAGCTGATATCAAAGTTCAGATTTGATTCTTGACATTGAACTTCAAAAGGTGTGCACTTTTGTTTGGTGTGAAAGGAAGATTTCCAAGGTTTCATGTAGTTCCACTCAAAGAAAATTCTTCTTTTCTCATTCATCTGTTCAATATTTTACTCCTTTTTTAGTTGACCTTGTGTTTAGTTCTTAGTGAAAGTGTGTGGCAGTGGGAAGCTGCAAAATCATTACATGGTTACTTCTCTCTCTCTTTGAAATTAGACATTACTGCCAACTCATTTCTAGTGCTCTCACCTCTAGAGAGACATCAGTCTCTGCTAACTTTAATTCTCCACCCTCTGAAAACTAAGCATTTCAGTGCAAAGGAAACCTCTCTCAGAAGGAGTGCAGCACTGTCTTTCACAGAAAAGCAGACACACAGAGTAGCTCAAAGAGTGAACTACTCTCATTTTACTCAATCTGCCACCAGCAATAAGAAGGCAAAATTAAAGATGAGACTGTGTAGAAGTTCTCTGATTAGGAGGAAGGAAAAGCAGGAGGAAGGACTATTGCAATCCCAGGCAAAACTGGATTAATGGGCTGGCACTGATGCAACGTGCCCTTGTGGCCAGGAATGCCAAAGGCATGGTGAGACACATCAAAAAAAGCATGGCAAGAAGGTCAAGGAAAGGTTCTCCTTCTCTTTTACTATGTCCTGGTAAAGCTACATCTGCAGTATTGTGTCCAGTTCTGGGCTCTCCAGATCAGAAAGGACAGAGAAATGCTGGGGAGGGCACAGCAAAGGGTTACAAAGATAAAGAGGGGACCACAACGTTCTCTGATGAGAACTGGGACTTTTTAGTCTGGAAAAGAGCAGACTGAGAGGGATCTCATCAATGCTGATCAATGTCCTGGGTAGATCCTGCCAGATCTGTTCAAACCCCTGCTCTCCTCACATTGCAGGTCGAGGAGTTGACGGATGTGAGCAGAACAATGAAGGGTTTGGCCCCAGCAAAGCCATGAGGGTTAGGTGCTTAGCACCACCAAGTCAGGTGTCTTGTGCTTCCCCTCAACGTGCTGGGGTGGACACCTAGGCACAGAACAATGAGTGCTAGTGCCTATTGGCCAGTTTCACTTTCAAAATAGTGTATTTAAGGGGATGATTTAGAAGCCTTTGTCTCCTTTTCCTGCTGCTTTCACTGGCATGGGGAGGTCTATTTGCGGCTCATTCATGGGGGCTACATGTTTGCAGCCTGTTTTGCAGCTTTCAGCAGCAGCCTAGCAGCAAGGCAACTCTTCCTCCTTCTCTACCAGGAAAACTTTGTATCTATCGTGTCAGTGAGTACATGTTAAGACCCCATAGGCGTAGTTAGAATTTTCCCTGTTACCAGGCTCCTATTTTCCAAGTTCTGACTGTTTAAGCTGTTTAATTTGTTGTTTGTAAATAACCTTTGTGTAATTGCTTCCTGTCAGCCAAACATCCAAAGAACTTCAGGGAATTTTTCAGAATTTTAATTTAAAATATTATTAATAATCAATAACCAATTATTAATAACCAAATCAATCAATACTTAAGGGGGAGGTGTCAGGAGGATGGGGCAAGTCTTTTTTCAGTTATGACCAGGACACAGGACAAGGGATGACAGGCACAGACTTCAACATAAAAAGTTCCATCTAAAGATGAGGAAGAACTTCTTTAATTTAAGGGTGCTGGAGCACTGGAACAGGCTGCCCAGACTCTCAGGTGGTGGAGCCATCTTCCAAACCTGCTCTGACATGTTCCTATCTGACCTTCTGTGGTGACCCTGCCTTGGGTGGCATGTCAGACCTGGATGGTCTCCACAAGTCCCTTCCAACCCCTACTATTCTGTGATTCTATGATCATTAAATAATTTGTCCATGATCTCTTATAGAAGACAACAGAATTCAAAGCTGTTGTCCTGGTATGGGTATGATTAACACCCTAGAGTTGGTTCAGTTCCTGGGGTCTCTCCTCCCCCTTCTGTACAAGGTCTGGGAGGGATTGAGGGGTGGGGGCACACCACGTGTCCCCAGGACCCAGGGAAACCTTGGCCTGCACGTATGCGTGGGACTATTTTGAACCAGTTGGTCAGTTAGAGAATGCTGAATACCTATTGGTCAGTTTCACGCACCCCTAGGGTATTTAGGAGGGGCACAGCGACCGTTAGAGGTCGCTCTTCGTCTCCCCATCGTGCTGTGAGGAGTTCCAGCCACGTGCACGCAGCAAAGGCAGCAGCAGGCATCGCAGCTAACAGAGAAGTGACAAGGCTAAACCCCTTCTCTCTGTCTCCTTCACTCTCTATCCGGGAGTAAGTCGGTCCTTCTTTTCCCCCTTTTCTCTCGGGAAGAAGCGTTGTTCCCCCACCTCGTGCCCCACAGGTTTATAGGCGTGACTGGGGTCTGTTTGTATGTAAGCTCTCTGTTCCCTAAATTCTGACTGTTAAACTGTTTATCTGGCGTTTAAACAACTCGTGCATTTATTCTGCCAATCGCATACCCAAAGAACCCGGGGGACTTCAGGATCCCCCTCCACGGATATCAACACTAATTAAAGCGATATCTCGTGACAGCTGTCAATCTCCCTGGTCATCATCTTCCAAGATGGATGGGTAGGAAAAACTCACTAAATTTATTACTCTAGAGAATGTTTCATTTCAAGGACTTATTTCTGTCATACACATGTAATTAGTGTGTTGGAGCTGCATCATGAGAATCGTGAAATCATAGAAATTTCTTTACAGTGAGGGTGGAGAAACACTGGAACATGTTGCCCAGTGAGATTGTGGATGCCGCCTCCCTGGAGGTGTTCAAGGTCAGGCTGGACAGGGCATTGCACAACCTCATCTACTGGAAAGTGCCCCTGCCATTGGAACAAGGTGATCTTTGAGATCCATTGCAAGCCACTTTGTTCTATGAACCTATGAATCTCTCCCATAATCTTCGCAGGTCTCTCTTCAAGGTGCCCTCTTCATGGTAATTCGTGGTAAGACTTTGTTTAAAATCAACTTTATTTTACCAGAAGGTTTCAAAGCTGGTAATTTTCTCAAATCCGTGCGAAGAAAGTGCTCCGTACTAAAATAAGTGCCTCCCACATAGAGGTATCAGTAGATATTGAAAGGAAGATTAATGTCTTCACCACTTATTCACTGTCAGAGATTTGACTGGTGGGAGAGATGCTGGAAATGGGATGTGATTACTTCCACATCTGAGGAGATGCAGTCACTGCTGTCTTTTACAGTTGGCATCAGTGTCATTTCGGTGGAAAGCTGATTAAGCCTGGGATGTTCCAGCCAGTGACATGTTTTTCAGATGGCATCTGGTGGCACAGTGTAATAGACTATGTTATTTGCTACATCATTGCTCATGAAATATTGTTAGCAGGGTGCAGATCATTTGGCCATTAACACCCTGTGAAGTCACCTTGAATCCCATGTTTCCGGAACAGTGGAAAAAGCTTCTATTTCACAGCTGAAAAATAAGCCATTTGAATACTTTTAAAGAATTTAGCTATATTCACAAGGCTCTTTGACCTATCACTATTTTTTTCAGCTCTAAGACCTCATCTGGAAGAAATGCAAATATCACTATAATTGGTCTGAACAAGAGTTATGTCCAGAAGTTGTGCCAGGGGAAGTTTTGATTGGATATTAGGAAAAATTTCTTTGCTGCGAGAGTGGTCAGGCTTCAGAACAGGCTGCCCAGGGAGGTGGTGGAGTCAACATCCCTGGAGGTGTTCAAGGGACATGCAGACATGGCTCTTTGGTACATGGTTTAATGGCCATGGTGGTTGGACACGATGAACTTAGAGGTGTTTTCCACAATTCCATGGTTCTATGACAACCTGTTCTGAAGAGCAGTTGCCATTGCATATATGGTTTCATGTTAAATCCTGCTCAGAATTCTCCCAAGGGCTTATGAATTATTTTTTTGAGAAGACAGGCACATTAGGACATGAAAGGACTTTTGTCCTGATTATATTTACTACTGATCCATTTGATGTTTGAAATACACCACCAAAAGTCAAGATCTTCCTGTTTGTCATAGAATTCTTGAATAGCATAGATTGGAAAGGACCCTAGTGATAATCTACTCCTCCAGCCTCCCTGTCATGGCCTCTCAAAAAGATTTAGTTACTCACGGCTTCATCCAAACTGGCCTCATACACCTCCAGCATCCACAACCACTCTGGATAACTGTTTAGTGTCTCACCACCCTCATACTGGTGAACTTCTTCCTAAGATCCAGTCTAAACCCACTCTCCCTCAGCTTAAAACCATGGCCCCTGCTATCAGTAGGCATCCTTAAGAAAAGTCCCACCCTACCTTTTCTGTAGGTTCCTTCAGACATTAGAAGGCAGCTATAAGGTCCCCCCAGAGCCTTCTGCATGCTGAACAACTCCAGCTCTCTCAGCCTATCCTCATAGCAGAAGTGATCCAGCCCTTGGATAGTCTTTGTGGCTGCACTGGTTTGAGACTAATTGGAATATTTTAATCATAGAATCATAGAATGGTTTAGGTTGAAAGGGACCTCAAAGGTCATCCACTTCCAACCCCCTGCCATAGGCAGGGACACCTCCCACTAGATCAGGTCGCTCAAGGCCTCATCCAGACTGGCCTTGAACACATCCAGGGAGAGAGCAGCCACAACCTCCCTGGACAACCCCTTCCAGTGTCTCATCACCCTCACTGTAAAGAGCTTCCTCCTAACATCCTGTTTAAATCTCCCCTCTGCCAGTTTGAACCCATTCCCCCTCGTCCTGTCATTACAAGACCTTGTGAACAGTCCTTCCCCAGCCTTCCTGTAGGCCCCCCTCAGATACTGGTAGGCTGCTATAAGGTCTCCCCGAAGCCTTCTCTTCTCCAGGATGAAAAGCCCCAACTCTCTCAGCCTGTCCTCATAGCAGAGGTTCTCCAGCCCTCTGATCATCCTTGTGGCCCTCCTCTGGACTCTCTCCAACAGTTCCATGTCCTTCTTGTGGGGGGGCTCCAGAACTGCACACAGTACTCCAGGTGGGGTCTGAATAAAACAGAATGAAAGGGGAGAATCCCCTCCCTTGCCCTGCTGGCCACACTGCTCTTGATGCAGCCCAGCAAACAGTTGCTGTCTGGGCCACACGCACACACTCCTGGCTCACATTGAGCTTTTCATCACCCCAGACCCCCAGGTCCTTTTCCTCAGGGCTGCTCTCAGCCATTCACCACCCAGCCTGAAGTTGTGCTTGGGATTGCAGCGACCCAGGTGCAGGACCTTACACTTGGCCTTGTTGAATGTCATGAAGTTGGCCTGGGCCCACCTCTCCAGCCTGTGCAGGTCCTTTGGATTGCATCCCTGCCCTCTAGCAAGTCAACTGTGCCTCACAGAAGTTAGATTATTGGTTGTGAAAAGAAAGTAATTACAAAGTCTGTATCATTCATTGTTTTGCTGAGGGGGATAAATAGCCAAAATGTCATCAATTTGTCCCACTTCGTTCCAGGACACTGATTCCTTTCAGTTCTTCACTCCATTCTACTCTTTCCACTAAAAAATAACCAGGTAAGCTTTGCTGGTTGTTTTTGTTTGCCTGTCTGGGAAAGCAGAAGGAGAAAGAGTAAGTAGATTTAAGCCCCTTCTGGGTAATTTTTTCATCCAGAAGAGAGTTTGGATTTCTGTATTATTTCTAATTTGTATATAATTGTAAATATTTGTAAATCTATTGTGCATATAAGCTTGCAAATTTAGCTTTGCTGTAAATATAGCTTCATCTTACTTCCAAGCCANACAATTGCTGCTGCCAGTAACTTCCACCAAAATATTTTTTTTTCAGCCAGCATTAGGAAAAGTATCCCCTGTAATCCCTACTCCAACTGGCTCAGGGAAAAACTCATTAAGAGTCCAAGCTCTCTGCTTAGACGCTGCCTAGGGTGAGTGTTACACAGAAAATAACAAACTTTAATGACATTTTCATGGAAGAAAATGAAAATTTATCTCTGATCCTGTGCAGTTCAGCCATTGGTAACTGGAGTAATTGTATTTTTTCGAAGCTGTATCACATCAAGATGAGTAAAAAGGAGACATAAGTTGCCCTGAGCTATCTGGCAGTAGGTAATGCAGGTAAGAGTGCCAATAGTAGTTCCTGATGATGGGCAGAAATTAATAGAAACTCAGGAAAGGAGACCTGAGGAGAATAACTGGGGAGGAAGCAACTGTAAGCAATTTGTAGATTCTGAATTGCAGCTTACAGAAAATGGTGGATATGGGGAGCACTTTCTGTTCCTTTTTTGTTCCTCATTTTCTTTATCTTCTTGCCTCTCTATATATAAATATAGATAGATAGATATAGGTACATATAATATATAGAGATATTTTGTGCTGGTTTGAACTAATTGGAGAATTTGAGTTAGAAATTAGACTACTGGCTGAGAGAGGAAAACACAGTGTGTCACTTCACCCAGAGCTTTACTGAGAAAGAAAAAAAAAGTTGTTTTAAAAGTTATAACCAAAATATAGATAGGGCAGACAGTTTCAGACCTTGCTGGGCTGCGGCTGCTGCTCTTACATGGTTCCTTTGTCTCTCTGCCTTGGTAGCTAATTCTCAGTAACACTACTAATTTCTTTCCTACTGCTAACCCCCCCTGGCCGATCTACCTCAGCTTTTCTGCAGTATCAACAGGTGGTGAGATAAGATTGGGGAAGGCAGGAAAGGTGGTAGGGGGTGGTTGGTTACCCCTCTTGGCGATTTTGGTCTCTGAGAGGGCTGTGGTGGTTCTGTATTACCTTTTCATTGTGTATATCTGTAAATATCTGTTATACCNGTAACTGCTAAACCACCACACATTTATATATATATAAATATATATAAATCAATACATAATTAAAGTAATACATGCCTATATAATGAAAACACGTATGTACATATGTGGTTTTAATTTAAAAAGGTGTCTTTGGACTGAAAGAAGTCCTAGAATTGTAGAATCGTAAGCGTTGAAAAGGACCTCTGAAGATCCTAGAATCATAGCATTGCTTTGCTTGGAAAAGACCTCTAAGATCATCCAGCCCAACCCACCTTGACAAAGCAGGACCAGCCAAGGCAGGCCACAAGGAATACATTCAGATGAGTCTTGAAAGTCTCCAGAGAAGGAGACTCCACAACCTCTCTGGACAGCCTGTTCCAGTGCTCTGCCACTCTCAGAGCAAAGTTCTTCCTCATGTTGAGGTGGAACTTTCTGTGTTCCAGTTTGGTGACCACTCTCCTCTTGTCAGTTGGAGCAGAAAGCTGGGTGACCACTCAGGTTTTCTTCTACATCTTGTTAAGGCTCTCTGCAAATTTCCACACTCATACAGTTATCTTCTCATCAGAGATAAAATCTGGCATGAAGACTTTCAGAAGCAGCCAGGAAGGGAATATTTTCCCTGCTCGAGTAAATTTCACTTTACACTTTTGATGGCTGCTCCTTGCCTTGCCCATGCTGCCTGTTACCCTGCAGGGCTCAGCGTGAGCAGCAGCCTGCAGGTGCAGAATCACAGCACTTAGTCTTCAGTAGGAGCTCTCAGTACTTGGTACTATTCCTAACACTTGACTGGGAAAATTGGCTGGGGAACCAGAGACCTGAGTCAAAGAGGCAATACAAGGTATGAGCAGCAACATTCTTGTTTGAACACCTGGAGGCAAAGCACAGGAAAGGAACAGAGGGAGTAATTGAAAGACTTCTCTCAGAGTGTTTCTGCCCCATCCTGACCTTTTCCTCTTGCCTTACACTTAAGTTCTGTATTGTCATTCTCTCTCCTGTGAAATTACAGTGACTTGTCATGTAGTGAGATCAGCATCATCCCTCTGGGGAAAAGAGAAGGAATGAAGCTGCACAGCAGGTCCTGCCTGGCAGGAGGTCATTTCCATCTGCAGCTGGATAGAATCACCAATTGCTGCTAGCTTCTCTCATTTCTTTCAGGTTGGTATCCTAGTAGGCACTGAGCAAATTATTCCAGTGCCTGAGTTTCCTTGACTGCAAAGAATCCTGGAATTATAGAACTGTTTTGATTGGGAGAGACCTCTAAGATCATGAAGACCAATGATTGACCTTACACCACCATGACCATTAAACGATGTCCTAAGACAGCTGTGCTCTCCCCTTGGGAGTGTGTTGTAAGGATTAATTAGCTGCCGTTTGGAAAGAAGGTGTCTGTGGGAGGATGAAGCACAATACACTGATGTTACAAAGTCAGCATTGGTGTTTAAGTTGATAGCTCTTTGTTAACAGAGGAAATAGAAGAGACAGGTGACCAGTTCACCACTTTGAATCCAAAGCTACTTCATTCACAGATTCACAGGATGCATCAGGTTGGAAAGCACCCTCTAAGGTCATCTTGTCCAACATCCCTGTAGTGGTCAGGGACACCTCCAACTAGATCAGGCTGCCCAGGGCCACATCAAGTTAGATGGTGAATGTTTCCAGGGACAGGTCCTCAACCACATCCCTAGGCAACCTGTTCTAGCATTTCACCACTCTCATTATGAAGAACTTCCTCCTGATGTCCAACCTAAATCTACCCTGCTCCGGCTTCAAAACTTTATTATTTTTTATTGGTTTGAATTAGCTTTATCTGCTGGATGAGCTCTCAGTTATTTTCCATCATTCTTCAGAGTTTCTCAAAGGCCATATTGCTGGTTTGATCTGTTATTGGTTAAAGTCACACCAGGTTACACCAAAACAGATCCTTTCCAGGAGGTCTCTCTGTCCTAGTCCAGCTGCAGGCACCTCCAAGGCAGCCAAGATCTGTGAGCAGGACCAGACTTACTGTGATCCAACTTTTCTCTGAACTCAATCTCAGCACAATCATAGAATCTTAGAATGGTTTGGGTTAGAAGGGACCTTAAAGATCATCTACTTCCAAACCCCCAGCCATAGGCAGGCAAACTTTCCACTAGCCCAGATTGCTCAAGGCCTCATCCAACCTGGCCTTGAACAATCTCCACAGAGTGTACATCCACATCTTCCCAAGGGCAACCTTCTGCAGTGTAACACCATCCTCAAAGAATTTGTTCCTAGTGTCTAATCTAATTTTGCCATCTTTCAGTTTGAAGACATAACACTTTGTCCTATCACTACACTCCTTGATAGAGTCCCTTCACACCTTTCTTGTAGGCCACCTATAGTTAAAGGAAGGCTTCTGTAAGGTCTCCCCAAGAGCTTCCTCTTCTCCAGGTTGACAACTTCAACTCTCTCAGCCTGTGTGATGGTTTGGAAGTTACCCCCCACCAAATTCATCAGACTAGGCTCAGTCAGCTGGAAGTTAGGGAAGCATTATTTACAGCTTATCACAATTTACAAGCATGTATATATACAGACAAATATTTACAGTTGTATACAAGTTAAAAGTAATACAGGAACACAAAATCCCTCCTGAAACAACCAGACTGCCAGGAGGCTCCAACCCAAACCTCCTCCCCCCCTTCAGAATAACCAGATCAATCCTTGTATATCTCATGTGGTAAATTTGGAGACATCTAAAGTGCGATGTCAAAAAGACAAAAAGGAGGTTAGAGGAAAAAGGTTATAGAGGATTAAAGAATTAAGGCAGATGCAACCACACACCAGAGAGAAGGAGGAGAAACAAGAAAGGACTGACTGAGAAGTGAGTGTCTTATCTGTATTTTGACTACTGGTGTTGCTCAGCAGAAGACTGAGTGATATAGGTCACTATTTTCTCCTCACAGCCAAGGATTTAATTTCTCTCAGTAAAATATTCCAATTAGCCTCAAACCAGCACAGGAGAGGAGGGTGCACCAGCCCTCTGATCACTTTTGTGGCCTCCTCTGGACCCACTCTAGCAGGTCCATGTCTTTCTCAGTACTTAGGGTTCTAGTGCTGAACACAGTACTGCAGTTGGGTGTCTTACCAGAGCAGAGGAAGAGAATCACATCTTTTAATCTGTTGCCCACCCTCCTTTTAATGTAGTCCAGGATGCAATCGGCCTTCTGGGCTGCAAGTGCACATTGCTTCCTTATATTCAGTTCTTCATCCACCAATACCTCCAAGTCCTTCTCCACGGGGCTGCCCTAAATACATTCACTGTCCAGCCTGGATCTGTATTTGGCATCGCCAAGTACAGGACCTTGAACTTGGTCTTGCTGAACTTCATGAGTTTTGCACAGGCCCACCTCTCAAGCCTGTCGAGGTCCTTGGAATGGCATCCCATCTTCCTGGATGGCATTCCTTCCCACTGGAAGAAAGAATGGGATGACACCCCTTCTCTCTCAAAGGCATCCCACCCCTCTGGACGACATCCTGTCCCTCCAGCACATCAACCACACCACACAGCTTGCTAAGAGGGCACTCAATCCCACTCTCCATGTCAGTGACACATGTTGGACAGTGCCAGTCCCCAGACAAATGAGTGGTACATTTCCTTTTTAGCTCCAAACACTTGAAATTCACCCAGATCTCTTCATCCCCTGTTGCGCTGTGTCTCACAGCAGGGTCTTTTTAACTCCTGCCTCTAAATGAGGCAGAACTTGCCAGCCACAGGCAGTTCATTTAAATAGAAATGTAAAAAGCTGTGCTGAAGGAAATGGTTTCTGCTCAGCTATTTGATTATGAAATAAAATCATTTCTCTGCTGTTTTCAAATTGGTGGCTAACGGACAGTAATGGTGAAAAAAAGGGAACTGCAGGGCTGGGTTTACATGAATTAAAGAGACTCATTCCTTCGCATGCTTTAATCTGTGCTGAGAGCAGTGTGGTTTCAATTATGACCTGAGCCTATGGGATTTTTTTTTTTTCCTTTTATCACTAAAGCAATAGAGAGAAAAGCCTTTAACCCTTAGGAAATTGTTAAACATAGGGATTATACCCCAATGTCATCAATTATTTCTTATGCTCCCAAATCATAGCAAAGAGATGAATTCCTGGGGAAGATCTCTGCTTCAGGCAACAGGAAACAACCAGCTACAAGTTCAATGCATAAAGAAATGGCTGTCTGGCTTTCCCTGAAACAGAGACACAGTGCAGAAAGCACAGCAACCCAGCAGTGATTTCTGATCTCATAGAATCACAAGATGGTAGGGGTCATCGAGTCCAATCTCCTTGCCCAAGCAGGATCACCCAGGGCAGGCCACACGGGAACATGGCCAGGAGGGTTTGAAAAGTCTCCAGAGAAGGAGACTCCGCAACCTTTCTGGGCAGCCTGTGCCAGGGCTCTGACACCCTCACTGTAAAGAAATTTTTCCTCATGTTGAAAAATAATTTCCTGTGTTCCAGTTTGTGTCCACTACTCTATGTCCTATCATGGGGCACCAATGAAAAGAGACTGGCCCCTTTTTCTTGACACCCACCCTTGAGATATTTGTAAATGCTGATTGGATCCCCCCTCAGCCTTCTCTTCTCCAGGCTATACAGCCTCAAGTGTTTCAGCCTTTCCTCGTCAGACAGATATTCCAGTCCTTTTATTATCTTCACAGTCTCTGTTGGACACTCTCCAGTAGTTCCTTGTCCATACTGAACTAGGGACCCCAGAACTGGACATAGTACTCGAGATGTTTTATCATCTCACTAGGACAGGAGAACCTCCCTTGACCTGCTGGCAATAAATCTTTTGATGTAGGCAATTGGTCTTCTGAACTGCAAGCACATCTTACTGCCTTATATTTTTTTTTTTCATCCACCTGTATCCTCAAGTCCTTCTACACAGGGCTGCTGTCAATCCACTCATTGTCCAGCCTGGATTTGTGCAGGACTTTTCACTTGGTCTTTCTGAATTTCATTCCATGGGATGATTCCATGGGAGATGGGAAGGATTCCATGGGCCCACCTCCCCAGCCTGTTAAGGTCTTCTGAATGGCATCCCTTCCCTCTGAGTGGTATCCCTTCCCTCTGGATGGCATTAGCAATCTGGTCTAGTGGAGGGTGTCCCTGCCTATGGGAAGGAGGTTGAAACTAGATGATCCTTAAGGTCCCTTCCAATCCAAATCATTCTATGAATCTGACAAACCTCTGAGAGCTATTCTTCAACAGCAGAAGTATTCTGCACCTTTGTGTTTTCTTATATGAAAGTTGGAATATTTCACCCAGAACTACAGCAGATAAAAACTGAAGAGTATATTTCTTCTGAACGAAGAAAAATCTGCACATACTTCATCCTGAGGTTTGATGGTCTGGGCAAAGAGGTTACAGTTTTTGAAAACTAAAAGCTTAGGAAACAAATGGCCTGGCTTCCACAAATAACAGTAATGCTAGAGAGAGTTATAATTAATGAGACTGGCAGCTGAAATGGAAATACAGGCCTGCAATGTCACAAACTGTCTCCAAAACCCAGATCTCACACATAACAGCAGGATCTAACACTGCTCCACAGCACTTTGTCACAGATTCCCAGAGAATGCTGCTATTTTGCACTGCTTGGTGAAAGCAATTCCCTTAAAGAGCAAAGGAGAAGGAAAATGAGCAGTGAGTCCCACAACTCATCTCGGGTTTCCTTTGGTGAATGTCTTCCATTTCTTTTTCATGAGGTCTTTGACAAGCAGCAGTTATAAGATTTTCATTTTCTGGAATATTTCTTGCCTGGCCGAGAGCTAAAGGTTCTTTTCTTTTCCCCATTTTTTTCCTTATTTTTTTTTCCCCCCCTATTTTCCTTTTTTTATTTTTTGCCTTGGTCTTAATTTTCCCCCCTTGTTTCTGTTTTTTTTCTCCTTTTTTTCCCCCTCCATTTTCTTTTCCTCTTTTTCCTTTTTTTTATTCTTCTTTTCCTTGCTCTCCTCCTTTTTTTTTTT
>VWZI01021731.1:480820-503246 GCA_013396835.1 Psilopogon haemacephalus
TCATTACAAGGTCTTGTAAATAGTCCCTACCCAGCCTTCCTGTAGGCCCCTTTCAGGTATTGGAAGGCTATTATAAGGTCTCCTCAAAGCCTTCTTTTCTCCAGTCTGCAGAGCCCCAACTCTCATAGCCTGTCCTCATAGCAGAGCTGCTGCAGCCCTCTGATCATCTTCATGTTCAGTAGGGACATCTACTGAACTGGGGAAAACAGTAGGGATTTCTCTGGACAGAGCATTGAGCAGCCTAGTCTAGTGGAAGGTGTCCTGCTCATGAGGGAGGGGTTTGCAACTGCATGATCTTTAATGACCATTCCAACCCAAACAATTCTTTGATTCTTCCCATGAGAAATCTCCTTGTGCCGCTTTCTGTTAGCCTTCCCACGGCAGGACAGCAAGGCAAGGTATGACTTTGGCTGAGGAAGAGATCTTGCAGTTGTCCTTGAGGAGTAAAAGATATGTGTCAGAGAAAAGGGTTCTGTGCTTTCTGCAAATAAATGCAATCCAAATTAAACCAAAAATACCCTTTCTTTTGTCAGCCATTTGCTGAAGGAAGTCCATGTGCTTTGCTCAGTCAGGACTAAACAAACAAGGGTTAGGCAGTAAAATGTGTCCAAAGTTGGGAGTTGTTGGAAAAGGTCGTAGGAATCCGCTCCATATTAGAGACAGTTAGGACAATTAGACACTGAGACTAATCATTTTATGTGCACTGACTAACCTTCCTTGCCTTCCCTAGCATTTCATCACTTGTGAACCAAGGGGACATCTGACGAGGACCACAGCATCCTAACAGTTTGGCTGTGCTGTTTGAGGATGTCCCCCAACCGAAGCCGTCCATCAGAGCATTGGCTGGCAGCAGTGACATTTCAGCAGAAGTGTTTAATTACGTGGGTGAAGTAGGCCCATCATCAATAGCACTGACATTTCCGAGAGATAGCACCTCAGGATAAGCCAGCTCTGAAAGTAATCTCTTTTCTGTCCTTCTTCATCTGTCCTGACAAATAAAGCTGCATGAGTCAGATTTTTAAACAGAGGTAGTACCTAAAGGGAGGTGAGGAGCACAGAGAAATCCATCTGAGAGCCTTCAAGAAGCCAGTTTCTGCTGCAACCCTTGGTGGCCTAAATGTTTAGTTTCAGTGTTTAGACTAAACAGAAGGAAGAATATTTTTTTTTTTTTTAATGAGAAGAGTGATGAAACACTGGCCCAGATCATGTAGAGAAGTGGTGGATGTCTCAGGTTGAATGGGATGGTTGGGGCTCTGGTCAACCTGCTTTGGTAGGTAACCTGCTCTTCACTGCAGGAGACTTGGACTAGATGACCTTTAAGGGTCCATTTCAAACAAAACCATTCTGTGATTTCTTCCAGAGCCTAATAACAGCTCCTTCAGAAATCTCAAAGGACAAAAGGTGGTCTCATAGAATCATCACAGAATGGGGTTGTGAAGACACCTCTGGAGATCATCAAGTCAACCTCCTGCCAAAACAGGATCACCTAAGGCAGGTCACACAGAAACATGTCTCAGCAGCTGTGGGGAGAGCTTCTCAGTCTGTACAGCTCCCTAAAATGAGGTTGTAGTGAAGTGGGTGTTGGTCTCTTCTCCCAAGTCATAGCTGATAGGACAAGAGCAAATGGCATTAAGTTAATCCAGGGGAGGTTTAGGTTGGATGTTAGGAGAATCTTCCCTATCCAATGGGTCCTCAAAGATGGAACAGGCTGCCTAGAGAAGTGATTGAATCACCATCCCTGGGTGGATTTGAAAGACATCTAGATATGGTTCTCAGAGATATGGTGAAGCAGAGGCCCTGGTAGAATTAGTATTGGTTGGACTTGCTAATCTTGAAAGTCTTTTCCAGCCACAGAGATCCTTTGATCCCTGAAGGAAAACCTGAGGCCACAGCCAGGCTATGCAGAAACATGCTTTTGAGAACGAACACTCACTGCAGGCTCACTCAAGCACTCATTTATCTATTTATGTATCATGAAAATGCACTCAGGAGAACTTTCCTTACAGCCACTTGTTGTTTTTGTGTTGTTTCCGCTCACACTGACTTTGTCCTAAATTCATCCAACATTTTTCAATTGTTTTTAAGTGCTCCTTTTGAATCTAAAAGGTTGGGTGGAAAGAGCTACTAATTTTGGGTCCAGATCCATGTTATAAGTACATTTCTAAATACTTTTTATATCACTCTTGTGGCCATTTCTTGTCTTTTTTTTTTTCCCTTTCATAACTACAAATGACTGGCTGAAGATTAAAGATTGCTGAAGGGCATTTTCTTTCACACTTTAGGGCAGCTGCACAGAAAATGGATGGAAAATTAACTTTCCAAAGTGAGCTGAGTTTAATTCCTAATTTGCTGAAAAGGAGGAAATATATAAGACATTTTGGCCTTGAAGAACTTGGAAGGTTCTTGTAAGAGGACAAGAATTTTTTTTTTACAAAAATCATAGCAACAAAATTTCCTACAGTTTGTCCTTCACTGAAAAATTGACAGAAGCCTGTGAACAGCAATTATTTTTTTTTAAATCACAAACTAGAAACCAAGATTATATTTTCACAGAGGAGAATTTTGTACAATGTATTTTAATTAGGTGGGATGTGCACTGAGGAGCACAATGGTTTGCTTAGATGGTGTTGACAGTGACAAACTGAGTGAGTAATGAGGGAAGGAAAGTTAGAAAATCAGGTCCAGGAGAAAAGAAAGAAATCCTGGACAGATTGAACATACTCAGCTTGGTCATCAGGTCTGTCCAGCTGCTGAAAACAACCTGAAAGGAGGTTGGAATGAGGTGGGGTTCAGTCTCTTCCACCCAGTATCAGGTGCTAGAACAAGAGGAAATGGTCTGAAATTGGACTGGGGAGTTTTATTTTGGAGATTAGGAAACATTCCCACAAAAGTGGTCAGGCACTGGAACAGGCTGCCCAGGGAGATGCTGGTGTCACCATCCCTGGAGGTGTTCAAGAAAGGTGTGGACATGGCACTTTGGGACATGGTTTGATGTCCATGGTGGTGTTAGATTGGCCGTTGGACTCAATGATCTTAGAGGGGTTTTTTTGTTTGGATTTTTTTTTACCAGACCAATTCTATTATTATATTCTAGGATCCTATGACACTTCACCTCTTTGCTCTTCCTCTGCTCTCCCAGGACTTGATGCAACATCCTGCAGGAGACCTATTTGCTTTGTTCTCCCAATGACTCTTCTGTTTAAGCCCCTCAAGAGGACTTGGACTTTCAAATTTAGATCTGCCTCCAAGGTTCCTGAGACCTTAATATTTCTTTTTAGCACTTTTGCTGCCTCGTTGTCAATTTCCCTGATCACTCACAGATCAATTCCTTTACTCTCTTTCAGCCATCTTGAGCGACTTCTCCTTCCTTCCCCCATTCTCTTTCATCTCTTCCTACTATGAAATAAAGTAGAGAAATTTAAAATGTGAGTCTGATTTTTTTTTTTTTCATGCATCTCCATATCTTCTAATTTATCCCACGGTACATCTAACAAATTGATTAAGAGTAGATCTACTTCAAAGCTTAGGACAATCATGATCAGAGCAGCTGCTGTCTGGCAAGTATCAAACATCTTGTCTGTGTTTGATACAGTCCTATTCCAGCTCTTTGCTGAAACATGCAGCCCTGACATCTTCAGGATGAAAGGTAGGTCCTGCATTCACAGAGGACATCTGTCTTTATCTCGTGGGCTCAGGAGACATCATGAGTTTATCTCACGGATATTATGACTTCATCATTAAACTCCCTCATTCAATCTTTTGGTTTGGGTCGTGATGGGTTTTACAAATCCAAATCATTTTCCACTGAGTTAGTTGTTTTTTTTTTTCATTCTGGGTGACTTATGTTCTCTGTGCATCCCCTAAATTTTAGGGCAACACAGTGTTTGTCATCATGACTACATGATTTAGGTCACTGCTGACACTGTCACTTTTACATCATTATAAATACTTTGGCTCCAAAGGATTCAGGCTTTGTGATGAACTCCAATAAATCTCTTCCTTAATACTGTCAGGCCTTGAAATGGAAATGTGTGCAGTAAGGAAGAAACAGAATTGTTAAGGTGTCACACTTATCTGTTTGAAATAAATGGAGCATTTTTTAATCTATACCATCAGGGATGATAAACATTTCTGCAGCTGCTTATTGTAGAGCTCCGCTGAAGCCCTCCCAGATTCTCACTTTGGTTGTGCAGAGTTATCAGGCTAGGCTAATGATGAGTGTTTTCTATTTTGATGTACAGATCTAAATCTGTGGTAAATAAATCTGTGTTTGCCAGGCCCAAAGAGTGGTGGGGAATAGAGTCAGCTCACTGGTGGGCAGTCACAAGTAGTGTACCCCAGTAATCAATGCTGGAGCTAGTTAATGCCTTTATCAGTGATCTGCATGAGGGGATTGAGTGCACCCTCAGTAAGTTTGCAGGTTACACCAAATTGTGTGGCAGTGTCGATCTGCTGAAGGGTAAGAAGGCTTTGCAGAAGGATCTGTCCAGTCTGAATCAATGGAGAAAGATCAATTTTATAAGGTGTAACAAGGCCAGATGCTGGGTGCTGCATTTGGGTCACAAAACCCCTGTGCATGCGCCAGGGTTGGAGCAGAGTGCCTGAAAATTGCCCTGCAGAAAAGGACCTGGGGATGATGATTGACAGCCAAGTAAACATGAGCCAATATGTGCCCAGGTGGCCAAGAAGGCCATCAGCATCCTGGCCTGGATCAGCAATAGTGTGGCCAGCAGGAGCAGGGTAGGCATTGTGCTCCTGTACTGGGCACTGCTGAGGCCACACCTTGGATCCTGGGTGAAAGTTTGGTTCCCTCACTCCAAGAAGAACATTAAGGTGCTGAAGCAGGTCCTCAGAAGAGCAGCAAAGCTGGTGATGGGTCTGGAGAACAGGTTTGGTGAGCAGCAGCTAGGGGAACCAGCATTGTTTAACCTGGAGAAGAGGAGGTTGCGGGGAGAACTTGTTGCTCTCTACAACTCCTTGGAAGCAAAGTGAAGTGAGGTTCAGCCTCTTCTCCCTAGTTATAGGTGATACAAGAGGAAAAAGCCTGAAACTGTGCTAAGGAAGACTTAGGTTGGATATTAGGAAAATATTTCTTTGCTGCAAGAGTGGTCAGGCACTGGAACAGGCTGTCCCAGGAAGTAGTGGAATTCCCACCCCAGAGGTGTTCAAGAAATGTGTGGGTATGGCACTTCAGGGCATAAGTTAATGGCCATGGTGGTTTTAGGTTGATGGTTGGAGTCAGTGATCTTAGAGGTCTTTTCCAACGAAAACTATTCTATGTTTGCCCTGCTCTCAGTGTCCTGAGTCTCTGCAAGAGTAGGGGAAGATATTCACTGAAATCATGACCATTTCATATGATGCTGATAGGGAAAAGTGTTCTTCAATTCCATCTAAACTGCCTGTGAGTGGTGCTTCTATTTTATTTTACTTTTTAAAATATACCCCAAAATGGCTTAATTTGGCCTCAAATGAACCAAAGATAAGACTGAAAGAAATGCCAAAGAAAATGTCTCTGATGACCACCTGGACATACTCCTGTGTGACCTACTGTGCTACTTTGAACTAGTTGGAGGATTTGAATGAAAAACTAGACTATAGGCTGAGAAAGGAGAACATTCCAGTGTCTCCTTCACTCATTTGTTTACTGAAATGGTATAAAGTTAGAATCAAAACAATGATAAGACAGACCACTTCGAGCTCTCTGAGCTACGCTCACTGTTGCATGTCTCTCTCTCTCTTGCTGCCTTCTTAGCCGGATCTGAATTACTTTTCTGCTGCTAACCCTCCCAGCCGATTTACCTTCACTTATCTGGCACATAGGATAGATAGTGAGAGAAGATTGGGAAGTGGGGGGGAGGTGGTAGGGTGGTTGGTGATCCCTCTTAGGGACTCTGATCTCTGGGAGGGGTGTGGTGGTTTGGTATTACCTTTTCACTGTATATATATATATCTGTAAATATCTGTTATATATTGTAAATATCTGCTTGTATATTGTGCAAAGCTGTAAATATAAAGCTTCATTTCCTTAACTTCCAGCCAACTGAGTTCTAGCCTGGGTTATTTGAAACTGTGGGGAGACAGGGAACTCCCAAACCACCACGCCTACCTTTACCATAGGTGATCCTACTTTGGCAGGGAGGCTGGACCTGATGATCTCCAGAGGTCTCTTCCCACCCCTACCATTCTATAGTGCTATGATTCTATGATTCTGTGTTTCTACCATTCTATGATTCTAAATACAGTGTGTATAACAAAAACAACAAAAAAAAAAATCCATTTTTTGCTGTGGAACTTGGCATCTTTCCATCCATTCTTTTAGCATTTGTGAAGGATTTTTAGTAGAAATCAATGAGCATTAGTAATGACAAAGTAATGTAAGAAGCTACATTTCATAGAACGATTTTCAGGGGCAAAATATCAATGTGCCGGCTTGCAGGACTCACAGCACAGGGCTGCACAAGGGAGGAAAGGAGCTATAAACTCTTCAACCTCACTCATCTCATGTAATCTACACAGAAATCTAAATGCAGACCACTGACAGCTTTAAAATGGAGCAAAGTGCCTTCAGCAGCCTCACAAAAGCGAGGGAAATGTCACATCTACACCAAGACCATAAAAAGCAGGAAATAAAACACAAAAGAAGCCAGGGATCTGGTGGGTATTTTAATAGGGCAAGAGAAAAGATGAGAGCTAGTCAGTGTTTTGCAGCAGCATAAAGAGGCAGGGACACGTGAAATGACACTGGCCTCCAGCCCCCTGCTATAGGAGAAACAGTTCCAGGGACCCCAAGCACCCACCAGTGTAGGTCCCTTTGCACAGAGAGGAGTGACCTGAGTTCCTTCAGCCCTGAAGGCAGGTTTTTCTCCTGCGCTTTTCATCCTGCCAAAGCTTCTCTGCATAAAAGAAGTGGAGGCACAAAGCTCCCTGGGGCAAGCAGCAAGTCTGCCATCTGCATTTTCATCTGAGACATGTCACCCAGTGCATGCTAAACCAGGCATGAGAACACCAGCTAGGACTGACAGAAAGCATGGGTCTTGTGGCTCTTGCATGCTGCTTGAAACTCTAAAAGATTCATTTTCATTTCCTGGTATTCATAACCTGAAAGATATTCGATAGTCAAAAACACCACCATGGCAACCTGATCTGTCTGTCTAAAGAATACAAGCCAGGAGGACTGAGAGAGATTTTTGACTTGCCGTTTCTTGCAGGAGCGTGGTGCAAATCCTGTGCCGCAGAACCTGAAAATTCCTTGTCTAAATGTGTTAAAAGTATGACTGGAATTGAAACACCTCATTTTTACCATCTATTTTGCCAATAAGCCTTACCTGGAATGCTGCCATAGGCATCAAACCTTTTCATGGAATCACAAAATCATAGATTCATAGAATGGTTTGTTTTGGAAGGCACTTTAAAGATGACCTAGTTCCAACCTCTCTGCCATGGGCAGAAACAACTTGCTCTAGACCAGGTTCCTCAAGGCCCCGTCCAACCTGGCCTTGAACACCTCCAGGGAGAAAGCATCCACAACCTCCCTAGGCAACCTGTGCCAGTGTCTCACCACTCTCACTGTAAAGAATTTCTTCCTAATATTCAGTCTAAACCTGCCCTCCTCCAACTTAAAGTCATCTCTTTCTGTATAGGAAACCAGATAGAGGATGAAACAGTGGAAAGTTTTAATCAAGAATATGTAATCCTAGGGAATTTTGTACCAACAAAACATACAAAAGGATTCTTCTATGCAAGTGTTCTTCAAATCCACCTGGATGTGTTCCTGTATGGCCTGGCCTAGGTGATCCTGTGCAGTGGGTTTAGGCTATCTTCCTCAAAGCATATTTCTAGTGCTGTGCTTTGCAGTGCTGTAGCTGAGTATTGATCAGTGTTGTGGCTCCTGCTGAGCTGAGCACCCAGGATGGGTTTTTCCAATGTCTCCTCAGGAGGGGACTGAAAGTATGCTGGGGGGACACAGCCAAGCCAGCTGACCCAGACTGCCATATGATGTCAGCTCAGATATGAGAATGAAGTGAAAGAAGGAAGTTTGGAGATTCATCCATGACTTCTGTCCTCCAAAAGTAACCACTAAGTGTAGAGAGCCCTGCTTCCCTGACACCAAACATCATTTGCTGATGGGCAGTAGAGACTAACATCTCTCTCTCTCTGCTTTTGCTTTCCATGCAGTCTATTGCTCTTCTTATTTTCATTATTAAATGGTTTCTATCTTATCACTGCCTTTTGTTACATTTTGCCCTCTCCCCTGTCCATTGAAGAAGGTGAGTTATAGAACAACTTTAGTGGGCATTTGGTCCCAACCGGGGCCAAGCCACCACATCCTGCTTTGGCAGGTGGTTTGGGCTCAGTCTCCATAGGTCCTTTCCAACCCCTACTATTTTGTGATTCTGTGATTTAGTGATACACCAGTTCACCAAGCCCTTTGACACCACAGGCAGCTTTCAAACTAACTCTTGCTCCCTTCAACACTTTGTGGTTGAAATCTGGAGAAAATTCCGGCTTCCACCTTGGCTTACCCCTTACTCCAGAGGCTTTTCCACAGCAGACTGATTAGCACAACAGGGTGCAGCCAGTACCTTCCTAGACTGTGAGGAAATACTCTATCGCATTGCATGCATATGCATAGATTCATAGAATGGGTTAGGTTGAAAAGGACTTTAGTTCCTAGTTCCAGCCCCTCTGCCATGGGCAGGGCCACCTTCCACCACATTAGGTTCCTCAAGGCCTCAAACATCTCAAGGAAGGGAACATCCACAACCTTCCTGGGTGTTGTAGGTTAAGGGAGTGGACAGATGTTCTTTACCCCTCCCAAAGGAATAAAAGAAAAATGCTCCACACAGGATTGGAAAGAACTGGAAATTTAAATGGAAGTACTATTCACAACTATATAAAACAGTACAAAACCATGCAAAATACACAAAATTTATATTCAGCCTTGACACAGTTTTCCATCCAGGGCCTTACCAAGGTCTAATTGGGCCAACATTGTCCAAGAAACCTCAAAGCCCTGAGCCTTAACCCCCTCTCCCCCCCTACTCTACCCAGGCCCGAATGACACAGTAAAAATTAGCTGTGCTAAGGCTTAAGCCAGGCTGCAAACCTCTCCCAAAAGAGATAAGGTCTGGCTGGGAGCAGAGAGAGAGAAAAAAAAAAAAACCACAAGAATAGACAGGAATGTCCATTTATATGGGGGAGATGCAGGAATGGTGGGATGGAATAACAAAATATTACATTTTTGGGGTCCACCTCCTGGTTTATCTAAGTGCCCAGAGGACTGCACTTGGTGATTAGGACATCCTAGCTCTTAAACCCATGACACTGGGTGTCTCACCACCCTCACTGTAAAGAATGTCTTCCTAATATCCAGTCTAAATCTATACTCTTCCAGCTTCAGTCCAGAATATAAAATATTCTGCTAAATCATTTCATTATGTAAAATCTTTTAAGAAAAATTATCCCAAGCCTAAACCCAAGACTTTAAAATAAATATGAAATGGAGGTTAAAAATAAAAGGGAAAAAAAAAAATTAAAAGAGGAGAAGAGGGGAAATTAAATGTTACTAACTTTATTGAATGTCTCTATTCAAATATCTTGCGTAAGCAGACATGTCACTGTAATCAGATAAAACCCACCAGGGAGGGTGGTAATTGTTTGTATTACTTCTTGACAGCTATAAAAAGCTAAACTGTTACTGTGCAATATCTGTCTGAACTATTTAAACAATTGAAAAATGTGATTTAGCAGCTAAAACAAACTTGATTCAGGCTGAGCTCTCATCGACATGTGTGAGGTGAACTGAGCTCGCTCTTTCCATGGGGAGTATAAATTAACTGCACAGTTCAAAAATCAGCTGCCTGGTTCAAATCTGCTACCAAATAAACGCCTGAGAAGACCTTGTACTGCTGCCACGTAAAGAGGAGGGGATGGCCTTTTCTGCACTGAGGCCTGATAACCTAACACCTCAGTTGACAATAGGGTGGGATTTTGCCTTGGAAATTCCCAGTGGAGAAGACACATGCAGAGGATGCAAGGAAAGACAGGAATGAGGTTTTGCAGTAACCACAGAATCAATATGGTTGGAAAAGACCTTCAGGATCAACAAGACCAAACATTATCTAACTCTACCAAGGACACTGCTGCACCACATCTAGATGGCTTTTAGAGACCGACAGGGATGGTGATTCAACCACTTCTCCAGGCATCCTGTTCCAGTCTGTGAGAACCTTTTGGGTAGAGCTTTTCCTAATGTTGAACATAGACCTCCCCTGGTGTAAATTCAGGCCGTTTCTTCTTGTCCTGTCTTGTCCTATCTTCTTGTCCTTCTTGTCTTGTGAGAAGAGACCAGCATTCACCTCTCTACAGCCTTCTTTCAGGGAATTTTAGAGAGCAATGAGGTTTACCCTCAGTCTCCTCCAGATTAAACAATTCTCTCAGATTCTCCCCACCAGACCTCTTCTCCAGACACTTCTGCAGCTTTTCTGCCCTTCTTTGGGCTTGCTCCAGCACCTCTTTATTAGATGGTGTTTGGACTCAGTGATCTTTTCCAACCATAGTGACTCCATGATTCTATAAGCAGGTAGCTTTTGTAGAGGCTCACATAGAGAAAGGTCTTGGAGTAAACATTATGCATCAGGCACTTACAAGGAGAGAGGAACCCACCCTGAGACATTGTGTTTCCCTGTGACTACTGGAGACATATTGGCTCTTGGAGTACTTACAACTTGACTGGGAGGTGCATCTTCTAGTAAATGATTTTCCCTGCCTGGAGAAGCCCCAGGAGTGCCTGGCAGGAATTTAGGTTAGGACTGCTTGCATTGATTGGGCTGCATGAAAAGCAGCATGGCCAGCAGATCAAGTGAGATGACTCAGCCCCTCTGCTCTGGTGAGGTCTTCCCTGGAGCACTGGGACCCTCAACTTAAGTGATACGAATCTGCTGGAGCGAGTCCAGAGAAGGGTCACAAAAATTATCAGAGGCCTGGAGTACCTCTTCTGAGGGGAGAGGCTGAAAGAGCTGGGACTGTTCAGCCTGGAGAAGAGAAAGCTCTGAGAAGACCTTGTAGCAGCCTTTCAGTATCTGAAGGGGACCTGCAGGAAGGTTGGGGAAGGGCTGTTTAGAAGAGCTTGTGGTGATAGGACAAGGGGCATTGGTTTGAAACTGGAGCAGGGTAGGTTTAGGTTAGACCTTAGGAGGAAGTTCTTCACAATGAGAGTGGTGTAATAGTGGAACAGGTTCCTCAGGGATGTGGCTGGGGCCCCATCCCTAAAGATGTTCAAGGTCATATGTGATGTGGCCCTGGACAAATTGATCTAGTTGGAGGTATTCCTGCTGACTCTAGGGTGGGTCAGGCAAGATGCCCTTTGAGGGTCCCTTCCAACCCAATGCAGTCTGTGAGTCTGTGAATCTGATTGGCCTAGCTGTGGAAAATTGAAGAGCTGAGTTTGGGTTTTTTCTCTCTGCTGGCAGCTGTTACCTTTAAATATCTTTAGATTTCTTCTGACAGTCAGCATGGTGCAACAGGGACAGATTCTGTGTCAAGTTCCATCAGTGCAGTGCAATGAACCTGGCCTATTTTGGAAGTGTTTTTTTTTAATCATTCCTTTCACTTTGCAGCTTCTAGCCAGATACTTGCAACTCTGAAATCATCCTACCAACCTCCACCACCTTTACCTGAACTAAATCTCTGCTTTTTGGTGTGTTGTCTATTTCCTGTAAATGTTCCACTAGGTTGCCTCCTTCTAATGACTTGCTTTTTTGCCTTTGAACAACTTCTTCCTTATGTTGATTTCCTGGAGCACTTATCATTTATTGATGGATAGTTAATTATCAGCAGGCAATAGATCTTACTCAACTCCCTGCAAGCAGCAA
The DNA here is from genome assembly GCA_013396835.1 of Psilopogon haemacephalus. Classification (NCBI taxonomy): domain Eukaryota; kingdom Metazoa; phylum Chordata; class Aves; order Piciformes; family Megalaimidae; genus Psilopogon; species Psilopogon haemacephalus. The sequence continues at coordinate 492,694 of VWZI01021731.1, forward strand.
CTGACATTTTGTCTGCCTCGCTACCAATGAGATCTTTCAGAGTCACACAGATATTCTTTGCAGCAGATAAAACATGAGCCTGCATTTAATCACCTCAAGAGAGTCAAGGATGCTCCTTTGTCTTTGGCTAAATCTCTGTCTAGCTGCAAAAAATGCCCTGATCAGTTTCCAGCCTTGTCTCTGTTTCCCCCGTGATGGATTGCAGGCACCAACTCTTCTCCATCAACAAAGTATTCAACCATACCATCAAATTACTGACCACAGGTTAGCATTGCTGTGTGGTTACAACTGCTCATCAAAATTATCTATTGCCCCTGCCTAGAGGCATAAACATCAAGTCCTCTTGCTCTTCTCCTCTAATGCTCTCATTTATAATACATTGCACTTCTGTCTCTTCTCCACATGGGAATCCATGCTCAGTGTTCACAGAATCACAGAATCAAAAAATGCATCAGGTTGGAAGGGTCTCTCAAAGGTTGTCTTGTACAACTCCCTGCAGTGATCAGGGACATCCCCAACTAGATAGGATTGCTCAGAGCCACATCAAGTTTGACCCTGACTGTCTACAGGGATGGGGCCTCCAGTACATCTCTGGGCAACCTGTTACAGTATTTCAGTATCTCAGTCATGAAGAATGTCCTCCATATGTCTTGGAAGAGACCTTAAGATTATCAAGTCTAACCATAACTTAATGACTCCCTGTATACAACTGTTAGTCCAGGGCCCTAAAGTCCTCATCCAATCATCTTTGAAACAACTCCAGGGATGGTGACTCCACTACCTCCCTAGGCAACCTCTTCCAGTGCCAAACTATAATTACCAATGATCCAACATCACTCATGAATGGCAAAAACAAAGATTTCAAAGAAAATAACTTCACATCAAAAAGCAACACAAAGACTACAAAGTTGCTAGAGAGGATTTTTCTTCTGTCATGCATTTCATCAGTCAGAGCACACATAGCATCAGTTCTGATCAAAAGATTTCTGGCCAAGACCAAACTCTTGGATTTGATTTTGATGGGTAATGAAACTCTCTACGTCTGCCGAAAAGAAGGCTGGAGTGAGGTGGGAGTCAGTCTGTTCTCCCAACTAGAACAAGAGGAAATGGCCTGAAACTGCCAGGGGAGGTTTAGGTTGGATATTAGAAAATAATTCTTTGCCGTGACAGTGGTCAGGCTAAGAAGCAGGGTGCCCAGAGAGGTAGTGGAGTCAGTGTCCCTAAAGTGCTTCAACAAACGTGTGGATATGGCACTTTGGAACGTGGTTGTCCAGGGACGTTGCAGATGTCCCCTCCCCAGGGGTTTCAAGGCCAAGCTGGGTAAGGCCTTGAACAATGTGGTCTAGTGGGAGATGTCCCTGCCCATGGCAGGGGCTTTGGAACTATGTAATCTTTAAGGTCCCTTCCAATCCAAACCATTTGATGATGCTATGATTTTGTGGTTTAGTGGCCATGGTAGTCTTAGGCTGAGGGTTTGACTTGATGATCTTAAGAGGTCTTTTCCAAATAAAACAATTCTACAATTCCATGATAAATAATAAAATAAATACATCTATGCAGAGACACCAACAAACCACATCTATCAAAGTGTACATACTTTCATCTCTGAAATCCAGACTAAATCCCATCTGCAGCTTTGTAATTTATTTTACAGGGGAAATGAATCACAAAAGCTAACCTCATGCATGGAACAGGATGTTTGCAAAGACCATGAAAGCTGCAGTCCTTATCTAGCTAAACAGTTAAAGATGTGCTTAAATGCCACATGGATTGGACACCTCTGTAAGCAGCACCATAAACATGGAAGGGTTTTGCTCACTTTTGAAATTTTAGCTAGAGCTCTGTCTACAAAATTGAAAAGTTTGGGGGGTCTGTTTTTGGGGGGGTTTGTTTTTTTATTTTATGCTTGTGTTTGTTTGTTTTGATGCCTCTTTGGTCACTCATCACAGAATAAGAGAATGCATTGGGTTGGAAGAGACCTTCAAAGATCACCTTGTCCAGCCACATTGCAGTCACCTCCAACTAGATGAGGCTGCCCAGGGCAACATCAAGTCTAACCTTGAACATCTCTTGGGACGAGGTCTCAAGTAAATCTCTGGGCAGCCTGTTCCAGTGCCTCACCACACTCATAGTGAAAAACTTCTTCCTAATGTCCAATTTAAATCTGCTCTGCTTTACATCTTCACCTCATAATCACCATCCTGAAGAACTGCCTTCACAGCTATTAAAAGATGAGAGACATACATATCATCTGTCTGAAAAACCAATGTGACTGGTAAGCTGATCTTGCCTGCCCATTTTTTTTTTTTTTTCATTCTGCTTTTATCACAATTTCTGCTACAGGCAAAGACCTGTTTCAATAAAAACATCAGAATAAATTAAACTCTTCAGCCAGGAAAACCAGACTGGACCCTTGTGCTCAAATTTACTAGGGATGATCCAGGTATTTACTAGGGGTGATTGAATTTTGAGAAAGTGAGATTTAGAGTGGCTATTAGAAAGAAATTCTTAGCAGTGGCCATGGTGAGATAGTGGAACAGGTTGCCCAGGGAGCTTGTGGAAGCCACTCTCTGGAGGTGTTCAAGGACAGGTTGGATGAGCCTTGAGCAACCTGGTCTAGTGGAAGGTGTCCCTGCCCTTAGCAGGGAGGTTGGAACCAGATCATCTTTAACGTCCTTTCAACCCAAACCATTCTGTGAATCTATGAATCACAAAATTCAGTCCTGTACTGAGGCAGAAGGCATGGATAACACAATCCGGTACAGATCCCTTCAGTGAAAGCTAGACCAAGCTTCCCCTGTCGAGTTTTGAGGCCTTCTGTCCTGAGATATTAAAGGATGATCCCCTCCATAGTTTAGCATTAATTACTTCTGTAGATGAGAGAATGATCTGGCCTTGAAATTTGAATCTTCGGACCCAAATTGCCCTTTCCAGGGCCCTTGAAAGTCATCTTTTCTGCCTCCCCCTACTGTAAGCAGAGACATCTCTGACTAGATTCAGCACACTGGAGACAGTTATGAATATATCGGAAAATTTTCTCCCCTGAGGAAAGTCAGGCATTGGAACAGGCTGTCCAGGCAGGTGGTGGAGTCACTATCCCTGGAGGTGTCCAAAAAATGCGTGGACATGGCACTTTGAGGCATAGCTTAATGGCCATGGTGGTGTTGGATTGACAGTTTGACTCGATTATCTTAGAGGTTTTTTCCCAACCAGAACAGTTCTATGATTCAATTCTATGATTCTATGACTCTATGGTACTTCACGTCTTTGCTCTTCCCCAGCTACCAACCTAACACCACCATGGCTGTTAAACCATGTCCCAAGGTGCCATGTCCACACCTTTCTTGAACACCTCCAGGGACTGTGACTCCACCACCTCCCTGGGCAGCCTGTTCCAATGTCTGATCATAAATAATTCTGTTCTGTCCAATTGTCTTCCTTGGAGGGCTTCAAATTAAAACAATACTTAATCTCCTCCACGAAGTGAGGAGTAAGTGCCTGAGTTCTAGCCAGGAGAATTTACATTTCTGTAGTAGGTGAACTAATTACCATTCCATTATCCCTGGTGCCTGCATAATATAAAGTAAAAATATCCCTGCTTCTCATTTTTCTGCACCTTCTGGGGTCTCAGAAGGATACAATATTTCTTACTTAAGGAAAAAAAAAAAAAGCAGATTTTCAAGTCCTATCACGCTTCTCTTTCCCTTTTCTCTCACTCCTAGTTTTCAGGTAGAGCTTTCTAAATATTTTATTATGTATTTGAAGAAGAAAGAGATTTTTTTTTTTAAAGCCTCAGCATAGGCAAAATTGTTTTCTTTATGATCTCTTGATTGCCTCCATCACAGAGCAGTTGTGCCAATGGGCTGCAGTCACTTTCTTATCCTTGTTGCTGCTCTCTGCAAGAAGCATGATGTAAATTTGCAGATGACACCAAGCTGGGTGGCTGTGTCAGTCTGCTAGAGGGTAGGGAAGCATTACAGTGGGATCTGGTCAGGCTGGACTGATGGGTGTACTTGGTTTGGCTGAACTGGAGCTAATTCTCCCCATAGCATCTTCCTAGGGCTGTGTTTTGCAGTGCTGTAGCTGGGTGTTGATAACACAGCAGTGTTTTGGCTATTGCTGAAATGACCACCCAGGCTGTGCTGTTCCAACATTTCCTCACCCCAAGAATATGCTGAGGGGTGGGCAAGATCTTGGGAGGGGACACAGCTGGGCCAGCTGACCCAAATTGGCCAGAGGGGTATTCCATGCTGTAGTGGATTTGCAGTGACCTGCCCCCCCACCTTTTGAAACCCCGGCTAAAACTTAGAAAAACACACTGGAAGTTAATAAATGAAGCTTTATATTTACAGCAATGCAAATATACAAGCAAATATTTACAAGATATAACAGATATTTACAGAAATATACAGTAAAAAAGGAATACAGACACCACACCCCTCCTGGAGACCAAAATCCCCAAGAGAGGGAAACCAAACCTCCCCCCTACCACCTTCCCCCTTTCCCCCAGCTTTATCTCACCACTTGATGATGCTGCAGATAAGCTGAAGATCAGTCAGAAAGATTAGTGGCAGGAAGGAATGAATGGTTTTAGTGATTTTACTCTGAATTAGTTCAAAGGCAGAGAGACAAAGGAAAGAAGCTGCCAAAGCCAGCGCGGACCCAGAGCCGACTGACTGCGCAAGCACACTGGCTTATCTGGATGTTTTGGGAACATTCTCAAAACAATCTTCTTTCTTCTCTCTCAGTGAAACTGGGTGAAGTGACACACTATGTTTAATTTCTCACTCAAATTCTCCAATTAGCTCAAACCAACACACATGCCATGTGAGGTCAACTCAGATATAGAAGCTAAGTGAAAAAAGGAAATGTGAGGACATTCATTGATGGTGTTTGTCCTCTGGAGCAACCATTATGCATATTGAATCCTTGATTCTTGGAAGTGACCAAACATTGTTTGGCAGAGAATAACATCTGTGTTTCCTCTTGCTTCTGTGTGCAGCTTTTTCTTTTGCCTTGCATCCTACTAAATTACTTCATTGTTTTTATCTTGATTTAGAGGCCTTTTGTTATATTTTCCTGTCAATCTAAGAAGAGGAGTGGACTTGGTGGGCATTTGGCCCCTAGCCAGGGCCAAACCACTACAGTGTGTCAGGGCTAATTGCATGAAGTTCAACGAGGCCAAGTGCTAGGTCCTGCACTTCGGCACCACAACCCCATGATAAGCTACAGACTTTGAGATATGTGGCTGGAAAGCTGCAACTTGGAGAGGGACCTGAGGGTATTGGTTGATAGTCAACTGAATATGTGTCAGCAGTGTGCCCAGGTGGCCAAGAAAGCCAATGGCACCCTGGCTTGTATTAGAAACACAGTGGGCAGCAGGAACAGGGAAGTGATCATCCCTCTGTACTCAGCAGCACTGATGAGGCCACACCTCAAGTACCGTGTTCAGTTCTGAGCCACTCACTACAGGAAGGACAGGAGGTCCTACACTCACTACAGGAGGTGCTGTTGTATGTCCATGGAAGGGCAAAGAGGCTGGTGAAGGGCCTGGAGCACAGGGCCTATGAGAAGCATCTGAGAGAGGTGGGGTTGTTCACCCCAGAGAAAAGGAGGCTGAGTGGAGACTTCTTCACTCTCTACAGCTACCTGAAGGGAGCAAGGAGGGGACAGACTCTTCTTGGTCACAAGAAACAGGACTAGAGGAAATAGTTACAAGCTGCACCATAAGAGGTTCAGGATGGATATCACAAAATACTTCTCCATTGAAAGAGTTATCAAATATTAGAGGCCAGGGCTCTGCTGGAGTCACCATCCCTGGAGTTGTTCAAGAGGTATGTGGACATGGTGCTTAGAAACATGGTTGGTGCTGGGTTGAAGGGTGGACTGAATGATCTTGGAGGTCTCTCCCAACCAGATATACTGTGTGACTGTGTGAGCAGGCACCTCCAGCTGCTGATTTCACAGAGGGCTGTCATCTGCTGACAATAATACCAGGGTGTCACTGTATGGTAGAGGTTGGAAGGGACCTCTGGAGATCACGGAGTCCAACCACCCTGTGTTGGTTTGAGCTAATTGGAGAATTTGAGTGAGAAATGAGACTTTAGAAATTTATTAACTTCCATTGTGTTTTTCTGAGCTTTAGCCGGGGTTTTAAAAGGTGGGGGGGCAGGTCACTGCAAACCCACTACACACCCCTGCTGGGCAGATTCACCTAGAGAAGGTCACACAGGAACACATGTGGGTGGAGTAGAAAAGTCTCCAGAGACTGGTCCCATCCTCCTAACACCCACTCTTTCAGTGCTGATCACCATCAATTGGATCTGCTCTCAGTCTTCTCTTTTCCAGACTAAAAAGACAGCAACAGAAATGTGAGGTGAAGGTGGATGCTAGATCGTTGCAGCTGTAAGCCAAATGTTCTTGTTTAAAATGATCTAATGGCTTACAAAATTGAGCCACCATCAGAAGATGACTGTTGTTTGGTTCCAGGATCACATGGAGAGGGTCAGGAGAATGACTTGGTGACCAGAAGTGTGCTTTCTCGCACTGTATCATAGCTGAAAGATTAGTCACCCCTTTTTCTGGTCTCTGCATGCACACCCTTAGGAAGATCATTACATTTTTTTGGGAGACCTTATAGCTGCATTTCAATATCTAAAGGGGACCAGCAGGAAGGCTGGGGAGGGACTGTTTAGAAGGGTTCATGGTGATAGGATAAGAGGCAATGATTTGAGGCTGGAGCAGGGTAGATTTAGGTTGGGCATTGGGAGGAAGTCCTTCACAAGGAGGGTGGTGGAAAAATAGAACAGGTTGTGCAGAGACGTGGTTGAGACTCCATTCCTGGAGACATTCGGTGTGAAACTTGACAAGGCCTTGAGCAACCTGATGTACCTGATATGTTCCTGCTGAGCACAGGGTGGCTGGACAAGATGATTTTTGAGGGTCCCTTGCAACCAGCTTTCTATGATTCTCTTATTATGGTCTCCATAGCTAATTGCCGAATTGTGTAATTTCCTTTCCTCTTAAATGAGGACCAATTACAGCTTTCCATGTGTGCCAGAAGTTCTTACTCCTTTCCAAGCTCAGTGGCTTCCCTTCAGGAATCGGCAACCAGTAGTGTATGGTGGCCAGCCGAAGGTATTGAAAGAATAGCATTTGTTATTCATACAGCAGTGGGAACACAACTGTAAAGAAAAAAAAATGTTCAAAGCAGCAGCTGTGGGAATACAACTCTAACTCTGCCATGCCCAGACATCAGTGATGGCAACCAAGAAGTCCCATCTGAATCAGCTATCCCAAGGTGCTTCTGTCTCCAGCATTCAGAAATGCTCAAGCATCCCAGTAACTCTTTAAAATGGGACTCAAAAGCTTCAAAATCATCCAGAAATATTCTACCCAGAGAAATTATTTCTGCCTTTAACAAAGGCAGATCTACAGGTTCCCTCTACTTATTGTGTCTGATCTGGGTTAACATCGAGTTTAAATAATGTCATAAACTTTTAATCAGTGATTCTGCTGATCATAGAATCATAGAATCACAGAATCATAGAATGGTTTAGGTTGAAAGGGACCTCAAAGATCATCCAGTTCCAACCCCCCACCATAGGCAGGGACACCTCCCACTAGAACATGTCACCTGAGGCCTCATCCAACCTGACTTTGAACACCTCCAAGGAGGGAGCAGCCACAACCTCCCTGGGCAACCTGCTCCAGTGCCTCACCACTCTTACTGTGAAGAATTTCTTCCTAACATCCTGTTCAAATCTCCCCTCTGTCAATTTGAACCCATTCCCCCTCACCCTGTCATTACAAGACCTTCTCAATAGTCCCTCCTCAGCCCTCCTATAGGCCCCCTTCAGGTATTGGAAGGCTACTATAAGGTCTCCTCGAAGCCTTCTCTTCTCTAGGCTGAAGAGCCACAACTCTCTCAGCCTGTCCTCATAGCAGAGCTGCTCCAGCCCTCTGATCATCTTTGTGGCCCTCCTCTGGACTCGCTCCAGAAGTTCCACATCCTTCCTGTGGTGGGGGCTTCAGAATCATGGTGGAGGAATCCAGAATCATGGAATGGTAGAGGTTGGAAGGGACCACCAAAGACCATTGAGTCCAACCTCCCCTGCAAAGCAGGGACACATAGAGCGAGCCACACAGGCACATTTGCACAGCCTCCAGAAGAGACTCCACAACCTTGCTGGGCATCCTCACAGCAAAACTTTTCCTTCTGTTGAGGTGGCACATCCTGTGCTTCAGTTTACGTTCATTGGCCCTTGTCTGATCACTGGGCACCAGCAAAAAGAGACTGGCCCCCTCTTCTTGACACCCACCATTAAGGTATTTGGAAACACTGACCAGATCCCCTCTCAGCCTTCTCTGCTCCAGGATAAACAGCCCCAGATCTCTCAGCCTTTCCTCATCAGACAGATATTTCCATCCCTTCATCATCCTTGTAGTTTCTGTTGGACACTCTTGAGTAGGTCCCCATCTTACTTAAACTGGGGAACCCAGAGCTGGACACAATATTCCACATGTGGTCTCACCAGGGCAGAGCAGAGGGGCAGGAGAACCTCCCTTGACCTGCTGGCCATACTCTTCTTAATATACCCCAGGAAACTATTGACCTTCTTGTCCCTGTGGACATATCACTGTCCCTTGGATAACTTTTTGTTCACCAGGACTCCAAGGTTCCTGCATGATTGGATGGTCCCAGACTGAAGTTTTCTCTTCCAAACCAAGCCTATAGAGCTGCGATTCAGCTGTCCTTGCTTCTTCAATATTTAGAGAAAAATATTTTTGTCCCTATAAATAATGCAGTTTTGTCTCAGAGGATGCTGCTTTGACACCGTGTTGACAAAAACTATACATCTCTGAGGCTGTAAGCCACCACTGACTGTGGCACTGCACTGCCAGGAGAAGAGCTGTCTTCCTGTCAGTCATTTTTCTACTATCTCAGTATTTGTACATTTTTTTCCCTGGTATTGCAAATTATTGAGCCTTAAAAAAAAAAAAAAATTAGTATACACTAGTGATCACCCCCATAGATGGGGCCCAGGGCAAAACATCCACATGAGATTCTGAGCTTCTTCTGACATTTTCTGGCAAATGCTGTCTGTGAAATTACCCAGAACATCACCAGGACCAGCTGCTCATTTTGTCTGTGCCCTTCCAATCAAACCAGCTCTTAAAGTGCCAAGGCTGAGAGGAGCCTCGTTGGTCTCTACAATTCCCTGAAAGGAGGTTGGAGTAAGGGGAGGGTCAGTCTCTTCTCTCAAGTACCAGGTGATGGAACAAGAGGAAATGGCCTCAAATTGTGCCAGGGGAGGGTCAGGTTAGATATTAGGAAAAAATTCTTTCCTGTGAGAGTGTTCAGGCATTGGAACAGGCTTCTAGGGAGGTGGTGGAGTCCCTGTCCCTGGAGGTATTTAAAAGGTTTGTGGATGTGGAGTTGAAGGGCACGGTTTAGTGGTAGTGCCTTGGCAGTAATGTGGGATTGTGAGCTCTAGGTGAGCAGTTGGACTTGTTGATCTCGAAGCAGTTCTATGATTCCATTCTATGACTTTCACAAATATCCTCACTGCCATTCCCATTTTTGGGTGGCTGCTAGGAAACCCAGAACTGGCTAGGAAGAATCAGTGTACCACGCAGCAGAGCCAAGTCTGTCTCTTAAGAAATTCATTAGCTTTCTCTTTTTATACAACCAAATTATTTACAGCTGAAGAGCTCATTTTACTTGTATTTTTCTGCGAAGCAGATAATATTCAGTCACCTGCTGAGTGATAGTCTAAAATACTGTAGGGCTTCATTATCCAGGGTGGTGAACTCAATTCTCTCATGTAAAGGAGTTGAACACCCATTGACTACAGCAAGTGCTGTTCAGACAATGCTGGGAAATGTCCTTTGTTTTACAAGAACTGAGAAGTCATTAAGTCCTTGACTACTATAATGCATTCACATGAATTAATATCACGCCGCAAATACTCCTTATGTGAATTATCTCTACATGGAATACCACAGGAACAGCTCAGATATCACACAGGAGGGTAACTTTTCATACCCGTTTGCCAAATGCTTTAAAAGAGTCTACTCAGAAGTCGTGGGTAGGATATGCTCTTTCCCAATAAACATTTCATAAAGACCTTTACATTCACATTTTCAGCGAACATTATGTATATTATATATATGTATATTATATATAGGGAAGCAGTGAGATATGAATGCAGCCCTCTGGTGCAAAAGGAATATGATTTTTTTTCCTTCACACAGAATCACAGAGAAGAGTAGGGGTTGGAAGGGACTTCTGGATACCATCTAGTCCAACTCCCCTGCCAAGGCAGGGTCACCTAGAGCAGGCCACATAAGAACACATCCAGACAGGTCTTGAAAGTCTCCAGAGAAGGAGACTTGCACCCTCACAATAAAGAAGTTTCTCCTCATATTGAGATTGAACTTCCTGTGTTCTTTGTCCTATCACAGGCCACCTAGGAACTGGCACCTTCTTCCTGACACTCACCCTTAAGGAATTTGCAGACATTGATCAGATCTTGTCTCAGCCTTCTCTT
>VWZI01021731.1:503311-514468 GCA_013396835.1 Psilopogon haemacephalus
GTGGAGGGGGAAACTTTACAGTAAGGGTGCTGCAACATTGGAAGAGATTGCACAGGGAGGTTGTGGATGCCCCCTCTGTGGAGGAGTTCAGGGCCAGGCTGGATCAGGCCTTGAACAGCCTGATCTAGTGGAAGGTGTCCCTGCCCATGGCAAGGGGGTTGGAACCAGATGACCTTTAAGGTCCCTTCCAACTCAAATGATTGTATGGATCTAAGAACATGACCTGCCTTCATTTTCTTCTTCCCAGCACAATGGCGAAGAAGTGACTACTGGAGTAATAATCTTTGTCATCTGAAAATACTCTTCCTTCTTTCTCTCCCTCACATTCCAAAGTTAATCCATGTGGTCTTACAGCCTTGCAAATGCTCTCACAGGCTGTAGCAGACTTTGATTCACATTTATCAAGCAATATTAAAGTTTTAGATTATGTTTTGGTTTTAGAATATCCATAATATAAGGAAGCACTGGACATCAAAGCAATCAACTAATCCCTTTATCCAGAGCTGTTCAGATCAATCAGTAAACCATCAAGAGCTTCTGACAGATGCCACCATGACAGATTTGTTTTCCCCTGTGTTGTTTTCATTACCACAGATTTTTTTGTTTGGGTCATAATTGCATTTGGGCTTTCAATGGCATGTAGTCAAACTATCAAATTTTGAATCTCCCAAAAATAATTGAAATCCACATTTTTAATCTGTGGCAGGTGCTTGGCTGCCACAGCCTCCTTTTTTTGTTGTTGTTGTTGCCACTGACATAGGAGAGGTGATCCAGGGAAATGTCTGGTTCCTGTGGCTATCTGCCCAACACTGGCTTTGTTAAATAGCTGGTTTCACCTAGCCAGGTTTGGAATGCTTGCAGTCATTGCTGCTCATTGCCTGCCACCATTTCACCAGGCAGCAGCTCCTTGGCATTTTTCAGCCTCCCCTTGTTAGCCTTGAGTCTGGAAACAACCCACCCCGTAGGGTACTGTGTCCTCATGAGGCTTCCCCAAAACCTTCCCCGAAGCACAGTGAATAGCATGGGCAATATTTGTGCTGCCCTGTCCTGAAGCACAGATGTGACACAGCTTCTGCTTGAGCTGTCATAGCAGTAGTGGCAAAACACACTAAATAAGGAGATAGAATCATAGAACCAGTCAGGGTTGGAAGGGATCACAAGGATCATCTAGTTCCAACTCCCCTGTCATGGGCAGGGACACCCCACTCTAGATCAGGCATTTTGATCAGTGGAAACAGCAAATTCATTCAGTCCTGAAATACTACATCTTTTGAGAATCATAGAATCACAGAATTGTTGAGGTTGGAAGAGACCTCTGAGATTGTCAAGTTCAACTGCTCACCTAGAGCTCACAATCCCTTCACTTCTACCTGTGCTGGTTTCAACTAATTGGAGGATTTGAATGAGAAATTAGACTATAGGCTGAAAGAGGAAAGCACTGATGGTGCTACTTCACTCATAGCTTTACTGAGAAAGAAAAAAAAAAAAATGTTTAAGAGCTGTAACCAAAATATACGTAAGTCAGACTGCTTCAGACCACTTTTGGTCTGTGGCTGCTCTTGCATTGTTCTTTCTCCCTGCCTCTCGTAGCTGAATCTGAATAATTTCAGTAACTTTTTTCCTGCTGCTAATACCCTCCCTGGCCAATCTACCTCTGCCTTTCTGCTGCATGAAACAGATGGTGAGATAAGACTGGGCAAGGGAGGAAGGTGGTAGGGGTGGTTAGAGACCCCTCTTAGGGATTTTGATCTCTGAGAGGGCTGTGGTGTTTCTGTATTACCTTTTTACTGTATATATCTGTAAATATCTGTTATACATTGTAAATATCTGCTTGTNTATAATGAAGCCATGTCCCTCAGCACCACACCCTCACATCTTTAAACACTTCCAGGGGTGGTGACCCCACCACCTCCCTGAGAACCTAGTGTCCAACCTGGACCTCCCCTGGCACAACTTGGGGCTGTTTCCTCTTCTCCTGTCACTCCTTGCATGTGAGAAGATACCAACCCTCACCTTGCTCCAGCCTCCTTTGAGGAAGCTGTAGAGGGTGATGAGGGGAGCCTCAGCTTCCTCTTCAGAATACTAAACAACCCCAGTTCCCTCAGCTTCTCCTTATAAGACTTGTGTCCAAGGCACTTCACCAGCTTTGATGCCCTTCTCTGGACATGCCTCAGCATCATAATGTCCTTGTAGAGAGGGGCCCAAAACTGAACCCAGTATTCAAGGCATGGCCTCACCAATGCAGAGTACACAGGCACCATCACTTCATTAGACCAGAGACCATATATATGCATGGATGCTTATGCTAATTTGCTTTCATCTTCTACAGTTCAAGGCCAGGTTGGACCAGGCCTTGAGCAATGTGGTCTGGTGGAAAGTGTCTCTGCCCATGTCGGAGAGTTAGAACTACGTGATCTTTAAGGTCCCTTCCAACATAAACCATTCTATGATTTTGTGATTCAGTTGTCCCAGGCAGAGGTGATGGTTCTCGTTTAAAAAACAAAATTACTCCTCTTTTCCAGAATATAGTGACAACTTTTCTATAGGAAGCTTGATTCTCCAAGCCACTGAGTAGCACAGATGCGCCCCATAGAGCCCAGTGTAGCTGGTAGGTTTGGGAGATGTTTAAGTGCTTTCCTGGGCTATTTGAGACACCTTCACTGCACCCTACATGCTAAAAGCAGACCAGAATAATCCCAGAGAATGGAGAGGACACTGTTTAAGAACACTTTAAAACACTCTACTTGTCTGTAGAAATGTTGAAATTATTACTGTCAGCCTTTTTCTCACAGGTGAGGAGGAGTGAAAATGCTTTTGCTCAGCATCTTTCTTCTCTTTTCCTGGCCTATCTCCAGTCACATCTCCCCAGGATTTCTTACTTACTGCTAATGTGCAGCTGCAATTAGAGTCCTTTCAAAGAACCTGCTTTCGTGCCAGCTGACCACAAGCTCTACATCAGTGAGACAACCTCTCATTTTTGTTCCTAAGGACATGAGATTTTTCAAAGTGTTTGACTATGTTTGATCTCTACAGTTTTGAAAGGCCCATCAAGAAGGCTGATTGTTCCCAGCTAATTGGAGAGAGAGAGAAAGAAGGAAGGGAGACATCCTGGGGTGCATCAAGAAGAATATGGCCAGCAGATTGAGAGAGTTTCTCCATCCCCTGTACTCCACACCTATGAGATCACATCTGGAGAATTGTGTCAAAATCTGGGCTCCCTTTTTCACGTGGGACAGAGAAATGCTGGAAAACATACAGAAAAGGGCTACGGAGATGCTGGGGGACAGGAACATCTCTCTGGTAAGGAAAGACTGAGAGAACTGGGACTTTTTATTTGGGAAAAGAGAAGACTGAGAGGAGATCTAATCAATGCTCATCAAACATAAAGGGTAGGTATCAGAAGGATGGGACCAGTCTTTTTTCAGTAATGCCTAGTGACAGGACAAGGGGTAACAGACACAAAGCTGAACATAAGAAGTTCCATCTAAAACACCAGAAGGGATTTCTTTAATTTAAGGATGGTGGAGCCCTGTATCAGGCCATCCAGAGAGGTGCTGGAGTCTCCATCTCTGAAGACATTCCAAAGTTGCCACCTGTTCCCATGTGATCTTCTCTAGGTGAAGCTGCCTTAACAAGGGGGTTAGACTGGATGATCTCCAGAGGTCCCTTCCAACCGTACCATTCTGCGAAGCTGATTGTTAATTATAGAAAAATGCTCTGATGCACAAGGTTTGGTGTCTGATTTGTCCAGTTTGGTCCTGTGGCAAGAGAATATACAAACTGAGTCCAACTCAGGCACAACTATATCAGCAGTTTTAGTGTTCAGTAGTGTCTTTGGAAGCTTTTCAGAAAAACGCAGGTACAGGTCTCAGGATATGCTTCAAGCTTTCCCCAGAGCAGACATCAATGCAGTTGGAGACAAACTTTGAGACCAAAGACCCTCCTGAGGGTACGTCCAGACCATAGCTCTTCTAGAAGATGATTACAGGGCTGAAGCACCTCCCTATGGGGACAGGCTGAGAGAGTTGGATCTTCTTAGCCTGGATAAGAGAAGGCTCCAGGTAGACCTTATTGCAGATGTGTTCTGCAAAGGTGAAACATGGGGCTGAAAGGTGGTGACACTGGTGAAGGGATTAATTTTGGAATGATCAAGAAAAATGAACAGGGGAGGAAAAGAGAGGGAATTGGAAGAAATGGAGCAAGAAGGACATTATTTTGGGTAAATTAAGTTTAAACAAAAAAGGATTACACCGGTTCTGATCTTGTCATGCTGAAGTATTTTAAGGCCAGCAGTAATAGGAGAATTATCTATAACGTGAGTACCCCACAAGTTCCAGGTCCACCTCTTTTCTTTGGTAATGATGAATCTGCTGATGCACATTTGTCAAAAAGACAAATAAACACCTTTCATATTGACCCAAAATGGTAGCCTTAGTCACTGAATATCTTCAAAATTCACCTGCATCAAGATGAGGAACAGTGAAGTCTACTGAAAAAAGGGCAAGAAAATGCCTCAGAAATGCTAGGTTGCCATTTGACCTGTCCTTTGAATCTCTACTTAATGAGCTGGACACAGCAGAGCATCCTTCTCTGCGCCTTCCTGTTTTCAGACTGCTGTAGAAGCTGATGTTTCCAAAATGAGATGCAGTCCTACCAGCACAAGTGTCTGTTCTGTCACTGAATCTCTGATGCAGAAAAGATCTTGCGGCAAAGCATCATAAACACAATAGGGGTCAGTGGCATAGGTGCTGCTTTTGTTTATCAGAACGTGAAATGCCTTGAATAATTTTCAGTCTGTTATGATTATTTATGTGTGTGGGTGTGACCAAGAAGTTGCTGGAACTTTCTGGTGAGGCTCAAGCCCAGCCACAGACATAGCAAACTAAGTACACAAGGTCAACAGAGCACCGAGCAGACAGGCAAAGAGGAGGTCGATGTGTGTCTACATTTACAAGTAAGAAAGCATATGAGATGTCAAGATTCGCCCAAGCTGAAGCCAGAGTGAAACTGTGGATAAGGAACCAGGACTCAAGGACAGATCCACCACCTGGCCAGAAGGGTGAATGGTCCCAGGAGTAACCATCGACAAATATATAGGAGTTTGCTGTGCAGGTCTGGTCTGTTAAGAAGATGGCAAAAAAATGTTGAGTCATCAGGTTGACAAGTGGACTGCTGTCTGGACCTTCTTCACACTTTAACTCATAATTAAGGGTAACGTGGCCTGATGACCAAATTGTCTGACCTGCTCTATAGTCTTTACTCATATCCAGCGCTGTCTTTAGGGGTAGTCCTCCACTACTGTCTAAATGCTGTCCTCTATCAGAAGCCCGGATCCATTGTCTGCAGTGGAATGAATCAAGGACTGCAGGTTGGCCATTCCTGTAGCTTCAGAGGTAGTGCCCTCACACTGTCCCAGGGGAGATTTAGGCTGGAGATTAGGAAAATTGTCTTTCCTGCAAGACTGGTCAGGAACAAGCTGCCCAGGGAGGTGGAGGAGTCATCACCCCTGGAGGTGTTCAAAAAATGAGGAGATGTGGCACTTTGGAACATGGTTTAATGGCCATGGTGGTGTTACGATGATGGTTGGACTCGATGATCTTACAGGTCTTTTCCAACCTCTATGATTCCCTGATGGGTAGCAGTTTCCTGGTTTTCCCTGCAAAGCCATCACTTTCTTTTATTTTTTGACTTGCAGTTTAGTATTCTTGGTATGCATTATGTGCACTGTATTGGTATGTTTTTAATCATTCACCTTTTTTCCCACACCTCATTTAAGTAGCTCTCTTGGGCTACTTATTCAGAAAGTATTGGGGAAAGGTTCTCAGACCATTTGACACAGCATTGTCATCACTCTGGAAACACTTGAGAAATAATTTTTGGAAGCTTATTTCACAAGATGAAAAGCCAAGGAGTGTGCTCCTTACCTGTGACTCCTTCTGTCACTTTAAGAGTTTCTCATTGCAATACAATTTTAGTGAGGTGAGGGGAGACTAGCAAAGGTTGAGAGTTATACTCAAATAGTCAAAAGATAATCAAAGTAATAAACAGTATTGTAGGTATAACCAAGGCTGATCACAACACAAGGGCAAAGGAAGCGCTTAAAGGGAGATCAGGCTTTGAAGTTAAAACACCAGGAAGGAGCTAAATCATCTTCATCCCTCTGAATACATCTATACCATCTCTTGGTGGTGGCCATCTGCAAGATGCAGAAAGCTTGCAAGGGAGGGAATGAGGAGCTGAGGCAAAGAAACTCATGTCTCAGCTTCCAACAAACAGGAGTAGTTCTTCCTACAGCTTTCCTGGGTAGAAGTACCTGGAACATGCTTTGCCAAGAATAGATTTCTGGGGTAGGTTTTGCTGGGAAATGCAGCACTAAATCACAGCAGGCCCCTCCATGCCTCAGAGAGGGCTCTGGATGTGCATCCTGAGGGAGAAAGCCTTCTGCTGATTGGGTTGAGTGCCATGGGTTGAGAGCCTCCTGAGAAGCCCTGGGGCTAAACAGAAAATGAATGGGTTTCTCTGCACCTTACAGGACTCAAGGCAGTTCCCACCAGCTGAATGCTACATGGCAAGTGAAGGTATCCCTAGGGAGCAGGGGTCCTCCTTCTGCTGGACAGGCAAGTACCCACAGGCCTGGCTGGGCAGTTTCTAGGTGTTGATTCGTTACTCCAGGTGCCTCATGACACCCCCACCAGCCCTGCAAGGGGTCATTGTTTCTTCCCCGTCTCCCTCAGCTTAGCCACACCAGTAGGCACCAGATGAATTTGTGGCTTTTGAACCTGTGATTCTTACCAAGGTCCCTGGAATAGGCAACAAAAGCATATGGAAAAACATCTCCTTGCTACAGCATGCCCTGGATTGGTCTTAATTACTGCTGCTGGCAGGGTCCCCTTAGGCCCCTTCTCCTAGATGAGCCTCTCCAAAGTCTAAGGCTGCTATTCCTTTTTCATCATCTCTCTGGTCACAGTTTGAGTTCTTCTATTAAAAAGTGGGTAGGGATGCATGAAAAATTAAAATGTGTCATTACTTATTCCCCTTTTTGAACCATTTCCTTCCCTGAGGGTTATCTGCTTCTTAACTCTACCTGGTGACAGGGGTGCATTGTACATTGCCTTCATTAATCTCCATCCCACACAAACCTCCCTGCTCAGGGAGCTTATCAAATTAAAATATCAGACTTTTGTCTAAAAAAGTCTCCTTACTCATCATCACACCAAGGATTGTGAGGACTGACAGAAAGGGGAAGATCAGAGAGGGGTGAGAGAGGGAGGGACATGAATTTTATGCAGGGAAGGGGGGGAGAGAATTTTTTTTTTTAATTAGGAAATGTAGCAGGAAAATCACAAAATTAATGAAATAAGGAAGCTCAAGGTCAGGGCAGTACCCAAAGATACTTAAGCACTTTTGTCTACCTTGGTTTTACAGAATTATAGAATTGTTTCAGTTGGAAAAGACCTCTAAGATCACCGAGTCCAACTGTAAATCCAAGACCACCATGGCCATTAAACCATGTCCCAAAGTATCATGTCCACACATTTCTTGAGCACCTTCAGGTACAGTGACTCCACCACAGAATCACAGAACCTTAGAGGTTGGAAGAGACCTCCACAGATCATCGAGTCCAACTCCCCTGCCAAGGGAAGATCCCCTAGGGTAGTTCACACAGGAATGCATCCAGGCAGGTTTTGAAAGTCTCCAGAGAAGGAGGCTTCACAACATCCCTGGGCAGCCTGCTCCAATGGCTGACCACTCTTGCAGGAAAGAAAGTTTTCCTCATATGTAACCTAAACCTTCCCTGGTGTAATTCAGACTATTTCCTCTTGTTTTATCACCTACTCCTAGGAAGAAGAGACCAACCCCCACCTCACTCTCACTTCAGAGTCTTATAGAGAGTGATGAGATCTCCCCTCAACCTCTTCTCCTCCACACTGCAGGCCAGTCTGCACACATCTCATTTGCTTTGCCATTCCCCTCTACATGAGATTCAGGCAGTCAGATCTGAGAGAGGAGTGGAGGCTTCCTAAGAAATCCACAGAATAAATAAATAAATAAATGACATAATGGGTTGGAAGACGCATTAAAGCACTAGATGACCTTAAAGGTAAAGCCATCCTGTGATTCTATGATTCCCTCTTCATAGAATAGTCATTGGCAGAGATATGGCACCAGGCTCAAGCAGTCTTTACAGCGCTCTAGCTTTTCTAACCCTGTGTCTTAGTACCAAGCCTATTGGGAGGAAGGCTGCAAGGGTGAACGAGGGTTGTTTCATAACTAATGAGATTACTTATAATTAAAGGAGCAATGAACAGCTGAAAAGGAAGCATTGTATTGTAGCTCAGTTTAAAAAGTTGCTCAAGCAACAGAAACAAATCTGCTGGAAAGTTGGTTTAATTACTACTGCAGCTCTTTGGCTTTACGATCATAAGACATCGAGCCAATGATAGCCTCATAAGGTGAGGATCAGTCTCTTCTCCCTAGTACCAGGTGATAGAATGAAACAAAATGGCCTGAAACTGTGCCAGGGAAGGTCAGAGATTAGGAAAAATGACTTTGCTGCAAGAGTGGTCAGGCATCGGAACAGGGAGGTGGTGGAGTTGCCATCCTTGCAGGTATTTAAAACATGTGGATGTGGTGCTGAGGGATGTGGCAGTGATAGTCATAGGAATTAATGATCTCAAAACTCTCTCTAACCTCAACAGTTCTATGTTTCTATGATTCTGAGAGTCACACTAGGCTAGCTGTGTGCCACCCTGGTCTGCTCCTACAGACATTGAATCACAGAATGGTAGGTATTGGAAGGGACCTCTGGAGATCATCTGGTCCAACTCCTCTGGACAGGCAGGTTCACCTGGAGAACAGAGGAATGCATGGAGGTGGGCTTTGAGTGCCTTCAGAGATAGAGATTCCACCACCTCTCTGGGCAGCCTGTTCCAGGGTCCAGCACCCTAAATTAAAGAAATTCCTCCTCATCTTTAGATGGAACTTCTTATGTTCAAGATTTTGCCCATTATCCCTTGTTCTGTCACCAGGCACAACTGAAAAAAAGACTGATCCCATCCTCCTGACACCCACCCTTCAAGTATTGAGCAGCATTTATGGGATCTCCACCTCAGTCTTCTTTTTTATGGACTAAAAAGGCCACATTCTCTCAGTCTTTCCTCATCAGAGAGATCACAGAGTAACAGAATATATCTGTCTGGAAGATTATCCAGTCCATACTTGGAGACAGTGCAGAAGGGTTGACACTAAACTACTTCCCTAAGTGTCAGGTCCACATGCTGCTTGAACACACCCAGGGATGGGGATATTAATTCATCTAAGGGAGAAAGCACACTTCTGGTCACCAAGTCATTCTCCTGACCTTCTCTATGTGATCTTGGAACCAAACAACGCTCATCTTCTGGTGGTGGCTCAATTTTGTAAGCCATTAGATCATTTTAAACAAGAACATTTGGCTTACAGCTGCAGCTGAGTCTTTTTAGTCTGGAAAAGAGAAGACTGAGAGGGGATCCAATCGATGGTGATCAGCACTGAAAGAGTGGGTGTCAGGAGGATGGGACCAGTCTCTGGAGACTTTTCTATTCCACCCACATATATTCCTGTGTGACCTTCTCTAGGTGAATCTGCCCAGCAAGGGTGGTTGGACTCTGTGATCTCCAGAGCTCCCTTTCAACCTCTACCATACTGTGACAACCTGATACTGTCAGCAGATGACAGCCCTCTGTGAAATTAGCAGCTGGAGGTGCCTGCTCACAGAGTCACACAATATATCTGTTTGGGAGAGACCTCCAAGATCATTCAGTCCACCCTTCAACCCAGCACCAACCACGTTCCTAAGCACCATATCCACATACCTCTTGAGCAACTCCAGGGATGGTGATTCCAGCAGTGCCCTGGGCAGACCATCCCAGATAGATGTTTCAATGCAGAAATATTTCCTGATATCCATCCTGAACCTCTCATGGTGCAGCTTGTATCCATTTCCTCTAGTCCTGTTCCTTGTCATCAAGGAGAAGAGTCTGCCCTCTCCTCGCTCCAACCTCCCTTCAGGTAGCTGTAGAGAGTGAAGAGGTCTCCCCTCAGCCTCCTCTTCTCCAGACTGAACAACCCCAGCTCCCTCAGATGCTCCTTGTAGGCCATGTGCTCCAGGCCCTTCCAGAGCCTCATTAATGTTAGATGTTCCAGTCCCCTTAAAATCTTCGTAGTCCTGGAGCAGAGGGAGTTGCGCTCAGTTCCTCAGACTACTGCAAGTGCAAAGCCGCAGGCACTTGGTTTCCCAGGAGGAAAGCTCAGTCCTCACAGCAGTGCCTTTGCAGGGGCAAGGCCACCGCTTAACAAAAGCAGGCACGTGCATGGCGTGATGAATAATTGATTCTAGCGACAGACACTCACGGGTGTGACACCTTTGTGGGCTACATTGGGATGCTGAGCATCCTTTGGAGGATATCAGGAGTGAGACGGCCCGGGGAAGTCAATGATATTAATGTATTTTATGGGGGGAAATAAGGAACTAGAGCAGTCCGGAAAATTCGGATCATATCCCATTCCTTTTCTTAGGTGTCACTCATGAGGATCTTCCAGTAGAGACATTAGACACTTATATACAGATAGAAATTTTCCTCTGGGAATATATTTCTCTGTGAGTGAAATCCAAAGTCATTGTACCTTAAATTAAAAGCTACATCTCTTTTAATTAGCAGAGCTCACTGAAGCAGGGATCCAAAAATAACAAGCAAATCAAAAAAGAGTAATCCAAAAGGCAAAACAGGTCACTAGGCTTCACTTAGGAAGTGGAAAACAGCTTGAATCCTGGTGCTCAAAGAAACCCTCCAAAGTTCAGTCTTGTCAAATCACACTTTCCCTCCTAACCCCTACCCCAGCAGCATGTCTTGCAGGAGTACCTCTCTCTACAGAGGGGTTTCAGTGGTGGTATCACCTGCAGTGCTTGGCTGCTGAATGCTTTCTGAAGCTGAAAACCTCTTTTGATGCCAGCCTTTCTCTTGTCTTTAGTGGATATCCTTTGTTCTCCTTTTTATGAGTGAGTTTCTTTTGTTCCTCTTTTCTTCCCCTCTGGTTTTGTTCCTCTTCTTTCTCCCCTAAATTGCACAGCTTTATAGCAGCTTTTATCCTCCCTTTCTTTTTTTTTTTTTTTTTTTC
>VWZI01021731.1:514503-563562 GCA_013396835.1 Psilopogon haemacephalus
TCACAGATTCTGAGTGAAAATGAAGAATATGCTCTTAAGGGAGCAGGCTGCATGAAAAGTCTTCATTTTGCAATTGGATTAACTCTTTGATTGTCAGATTCATAGATCCACAGAATGTTTTGGGTTGGAATAGACCTTAAAAAACATCAAGTTCCAACTTCCCTACCATGGGTTGGGACACCTCCCACTAGAGCAAATTGCTCAAGGCCTCATCCAATCCAGATATCCTTCTGTGTAGCACTTGGGGTAACAGGAATCATGAATTCTGTTCACCTTAATTTAGGACTATCTGCTTTGGCAGAAACAGTTCAAAGTTTCTTCTTGCAGTCATTTCAGACAGCTTTTTCCCAATAATACATTCATGGGAGTGTTCTGTGGAGGTCTTTATGCATGGATCATAAGGTTATTTTGGTATTGTATAGGACTTCAGAAGCTTTGTTGTTAGATGCTACTCAACCTTGTTGACATGGGCAAGGACATCCTACACTAGACTGGGTTGCTCAAGGTCACATACAACCTGGCCTTGAATACCTCCAGGGAGGAGGCATCCACAAACTCCCTGGGCAACCTGTTCCATTGTCTCACAACCCTTATAGCAAGTAATTTCTTCCTAATATCCGGTCTAAATTTGCCCTCCTTAAGCTTCAATCTGTCTCTCCTCATCCTGTCACTACAAGCCCATGCTGGTTTGAACTAGTTGGAGAATTTGAGTAAGAAATTAGACTATAGGCTGAGAGATAAAAATACATGATGTGACTTCACTCAGAGCTCTGCTGAGAAAGAAAAAAAAAATGTTTCAAGAGTTGTAACCCAAATATAGATAAGTCAGAGCACTTTAGGCCTCTCTGGGCTGTAGCTGCTTCCTTGCATGGCTCCGTTTCCCTGCCTTTTGTAGCTGATTTTCAATAATACCACTAACTTCTTTTCTACTGCTAATCCTCCTGGCCTATCTACCTCCACTTATCTGCTGGATCAACAGATGGTGAGATAAGATTGGAGAAGGAGGGAAAGGTGGTAGGGGTGGTTAAAAAACCCCTCTTAGGGATTTTGATCTCTGAGAGGGCTGTGGTGTTTCTGTATTACTTTTTTTTTTCACTGTATATACCTGTAAATATCTGTTATACATTGTAAATATCTGCTTGTATATTGTGCATAGCTCTAAATATAAAGCTTCATTTACCAACTTCCAGCCATCTGAGTTCTAGCCTGGGTTATATCAAAGTGGGGGGAGGGGGGTGAGGGGGTGGGCAGGTAACTGCTAAACCACCTCAAAGCCCTTTTAAAATGCCCCTCCCCAGCTCTCCTGTAGGTTCCTTCAGTTACTGGAAGGCTGCTATAAGTACGGACATGGCACTTTGGATCTGGTTTAATGGCCATGATGGTGTTGGGCTGATGGTTGGACTCAATGATCTTGGAAGTCTTTTCCAACTGAAACAGTTCTGTGATTCTATTATTCTGTTTCTCAACCCTGAGAGCATGCATGTTTGACTTGCAGGCTTTTTGTTTCCTGAAATACCTCTCACAAAGACCATGAGAGAAGAACATAAGAGAGAAGCACAACCCGTGCACATATTATTAAGCATGAAAGGTAAAGTTAGATTAGCAATAAAGCAAATAAAGTGCATTGGATTGAATCATTAATTTTAATAATAATAATAACCAGTACAATAAATTTGATTCCTTTTTCCCCTTTTCACAAAGCTCTTATTATTCACTGTAAGAATGATCAGAGAACTAGAAAACATGACCTGCAATGAATGATTGAACTAATTGGTTGTGTGCAATCTGTGGAAGAGAAAATGAAGCAGCAACACGGTGATAGTTTTGAAATACAGAAAGGGCTACTGCAAAGAGGGGAGCCTTCCATCTTCTGTGTTCATGAAGAAAAAGGCAAACACTGGTGGGCTTTGCCTTCTGGTAAAGATTCTGGTGAGACATCAGGAAGCACATTGGCTTAGTTGAGGGCAGTAAAGATGTTATGTGGAGTTCATAACTTTCTTACCAGATGTGTCTTCGATGTAAAACTAAAGCTTAACTCGTTTGTCAAAGGTTTATAGATTGTTTTAAAAAGACATTATCTCTGAAGTCTTAGCAGTATTGCTTAAATCCAAGTATTTCAAGGTCTACCTTAGTGAGGAATTTAATGATCAAATGAGTAACTGAGATGAAAAAAAAAGTTTAGTTCAAGAATTAAAGTCAGTGTAACTGGTAAAAAGAACTTTCAGACTCTTCAAGGTGAGGGCAATTTAACAAAATCCCCTCTTTTTTTGTCAATGCTTCCTTCACTGCAGTCAAACTACTTTGAAGAACTTAGTGTGAGGAAGAAAGTTCTTAGAGCTTGAAATGCCACATGAGCTTGATTTCAGTTATAGGGCTTTGGCATCACTATACAGATGGGTAAAACCAGAAATAAGGGGATCATGGAGACCTTTAAGGTCATCGAGTCCAACCATTCTCTAACTCAACCAAGTCTGGTGCTAAACCATGTCACTCTGCACCACATCCATGGTTCTTTCCAACCAAAGAAATTCTTATGAAAGCTGGGGCATAGACACCTAGGGGAAGCTCCTTCTGTAGAATTCTTGAAGAAGAGGTTAGAAGATTATCAGGCCTTGTAAACTGTCCCTCCCCAGCTTTCTCATAAAGCCCCTCCAGATACTGGAAGGCCACTGTAAGGTCTCCCTGGAACCTTCTATTCTCCAAGCTGAACAGCCTCAACTCTCAAGGCCTGTCCCCATAAAGGAGGTGTTCCAGACCTCTGCTCACCTTTGCAGACCCTCTCCAACAGTTCCATGTCCTTCTTATAGTGAGGGGACCAGAACCGGACATAGCATTCCAGGTGCAGTGTAGAGGGGCGTGCACCTTGTTTGTGAGAGTCAGGTAACTGGGACTAAGTACCATCAAAGGGACAAGTGGCTTACAGGCCCCATGGCTGTACAGACTTGTTGCTCAGAAGAAGAGTACTTGATAAAGAAGGAAGAGATGTTTCTGCATTTCACACAGCTCCTACCTAAGGAAGCCATCCATGGGCTGAATAAACTGGGAAACACAGAAGCATGGTGAGCCCTCACAGCAATTCCTCTCTCTTTTAGCACAATGGCTAATGAAATGCCATGGTGGGATAACAGTCCAAGAGCTTTTCTGGAACAAACTAATTTGGCAGTGATACTTTGCAGAGTCAACACCATGTAAAAGCCCAACAGGTAGAAACTGGTGCCTCAGGTGTTCATATTATCCTCTCATCTCTTGCTGATTTACAGCACTTCACAGTCGTTCTAGCAGAGACACCTACAGCTTCAATTGCTTAAATGTTCAGGCAAGAAAACTTCCAAGGAAGAAATTTCCACCCCAAAGTTTAAAGCATCGCATAAACCCATGTCTGCTCCACATGGATGTCTGAGGAAAGTTTTTTAGAAGCTATTAAAAGAATCCCAGGTTTCAACCAGAAGATAAGCTGGGGCTGTTTATCTTGGAGAAGAGGAGGCTGAGGGGTAGATCTTGTCAATGCTTATAAATATCTAAGGGATGGATGTCAGGAAGATGCGGCCAGGCTCTTCTCAGTGGTACCAATTGATAGGAAAACAGGTAATGAGCATAAACCTGAACACAGGAAGTTCCATCTAAACATGAATGGGAAATGCTTTACTTCGAAGGTGCCAGAGCACCAGAACAGTCTGTCCAGAGAGACTGAGAAGTCTCCTTCTCTGGAGACTTTCAAAGCCTGTCTGGGTACATTGCTGTGTGATCTACCCTAGGGAATCCTGATTTGGCATAAGAGTTGGACTGGGTGACTTCCAGAGGTCTCTTCCAACCCCTACTATTCCGCAGTTCTGTGATGTTCAAAATTCTTCCATACATACATCAGTGGCATTAGTACATGCTTAAATTTAGCCCCTTTCCTGCACCTAATTAGTGCCATTTCTTTCATAGATGATTTTTTGTTTGTTTGCTTGTTTGTTTTGTTTGAATTGAATCATAGACTGGTTTGGGTTGCAGGCACCTTAAAGGTCACCTAGTTCCAACCACCCTGCCATGGGCTGAGACAGCCACATCGAAGCTTCCTCCCTGTTCTGCAGGTTAAATGAAAGGCTCTTGCTGGTTTCAGTGGGATCTCGATGGCAGCTTCCCTTGCTTTATCTTTAGTCGAGGCAATGTCAGCTGCAATATCTTTTAAAAGTGCGTGTGCCAAAGCTTACTTTCATTTTCTACTACATCCCTGGTTCATCTACGTGGAGATTTGCTGTCATCTGTGGGTAACTGATGGACCTTGCAAAGAAATTATATTCCTCGGCTTTTAACTGTCAAGAAGCTTTATTTCCCCCCTCTCATTATTCGAAGGGTTTCCAAGTCAGGCAACAAAGTAATTAAGGGCACTGGGTTTAAAATTGAGTGGAACAGGACTATCCATCCAAATTTGACTCACATTACCTAATTTTGAGGACTTTTTTCCCTGCAGAGCACTCACAAGGCCAGGCAGGTATATTATCTCTGCATACCATTCATTATCAAGCATGACTGGAACAGGTGGCACCATCCTGATGTGTGTTTAATGGAACAGACGTTCAGATGCATATTTCAAAAGTGGGCAAATTATTTCCTTTGTAATGCTGTCAAATCATCTGCAGTGACAATTTCAGGAATATGCTACCTCGTCCCAAACTGTCTCATTTTCATGTCTGGCATCTGTCGGCTGGGATTTCTGTTTTCAGATTTTTTTTTTCACTGATGCTTCCTCCCCATGCTTGGGAAAATGACATAGAATCACAGAATCATAGAAGTGTTTCAGCTGGAAAAGACCCCTAAAGATCACTGAATCCCACCATCAACCTAACGCCACCACATCCCAGAGTGCCATGTCCACACATTTCTTGAACACCTCCAGAGGTGATGACTCCACCACCTCCTTGGGCAGCCTGTTTCAATGCCTGACCATTCCTGCAGGAAAGAAATTCTTCCTAATATCAGCCTAAACTTTCCCTGGCACTATTTCAGGCCATTTTCTCTCATTCTATCACCTGATACTCACTTCTTGAAAGGTTGACTAAGTTACCTTACTCTTCCTTCTTCCAATTAAAGCAATATGTGGTGGAACCTGGCATTAACTCCTGTCCATGCATCTTTCTGCTGGGGAAAGCTGTTTGCATCTCCAGGCCCGTCAGTGATACAAAAAAAACAGGGACCATAGACTGATATTTGAAAAGAGGCTGAATGCAAGTGGAGAGTTGGGGGAATCGGTGCTGATTAGCTCGGTTTTACACCAGAAGTGCCATGTCCACACATTTCTTGATCGCCTCCAGGGATGGTGACTCCACCACCTCCTAGGGCAGTCTGTTCCAATGCCTGACCACTCTTGCAGTGAAGAAATTTTCCCTCACAGCCTGATATCTAAGCTAAACACAATATCTAAGCTAGCATCATTTCAGGCCATTTCCTCTCATTCTGTCATCTGATACTAGGAAGACAAGATCGAGCCCCACCTCACTCCAACCTCCTTTCAGGGAGCTGTAAGAGCAAAGTGTAGTCGTGGTATGTAACTTTCCTTGTTTTGAACCAACAGCTTGTGACTCTGCCTGGACTGAATGGCCCTTGCATGCTTGTCACTTTAGTCTTCTGGATCTTTCAATCCATCAGCATCTGAAGCCAGCGGCAGTTGTGTTTATCTCCTCTGCTCAGCCCTTAACCTTGGAAGTCAGCCTCGTGTAAACATGTTTCAGCATCTGTGGGGAGACTACCTGGGGTTTCAGAGGCAGGGCATATGGTTTCAGCTGTGATGGGAGCATTACTGTGTCATTTCTCCTAACTGAGGTCTCACTCAGCTTGTTTGTACTCTTCAGACTGGGGTTGTTTAGTACTAGGGAGAGAAGCCTAAGGATAGACCTCATTGCTCTCTACAGGTACCTGGAAGGAGGTTGCAGTGAGACTGGTGCTGATCTCTCCTCCATGTAAGTAGTAATCATAAGAAGAAATGGCCTGAAATTGTGTCAGGGATGATATTAGGAGAAACTTTGCTTCCAGAGTGGTCAAGCTGTGGAACAGGCTGCCCAAGGAGGTAGTGGAGTCACTGTCCTTGGAGGTGTTCAAAAAGTGTGTAGATGTGGTTCTTCAGGATATACCTCAGTGGTCATGGTATTTGGATTATGGTTATTGATGGTCTTGAAGATCTTTTCCAACGTTAATGATTTTAAGGTTCAGTGATTCTCATAGCTGTGTGCTTTCCTTCTTCTAAGGCAAACATGGGATAGAAGTGTATAGAAGAAGTGGAGGCTGATTAACATTGCTGACATTAGATGTGTTTGATATTTAACCCAAGTGTTGATGGCCCAGTTCCATACAATCAGAGGAAGGAGGTATGCACCTCCAATGTGGAACATCAAAATTAAATGCCCACAAAATTAAATGCTCTTTGGTATACTGTCCTTCAAGATTTCCATGCTTACAACTTTTGAGCTTTCACTCAGTGCTGGTGATGCCCAAGTTGTTAATCACAGCATCACAGAAACATTCAGGTTGGAAAAGACCCTCAGGATCACCAGGTCCAACTAATAATTCACCCCTAAACCATATCCCCAAGCACCACATCCAAATGACCTGGAGCAAATTTTCAGTTACTTAAATAGTAGCAGACTAATCACTCAGAGAGTCTCATTGGTTTCAGCAGAACTATTCAAGCCTGTGTAACATAAAGGTTGAGCTTCTCTCTTAAGACAAGCACAACTAATTCTGGACCATTTAAATTCTGAGCGCTTCTTGATTCTGAGAAGACATAAGGGAAAAGACTTGTCAAAGGAGCCTGCTTTAAGAGGGAAGGATGCTCAGTGGCCTGTACACCTCATAGATATCAGGCTGAAGTCTTTAGAGTAAGGGCAGTGAGACACTGGAACACGTTGCCAAAGGGGGTTGTGGATACCTTCTCCCTGGAGGTCTTCAAGGCCTTGTTGGATGAGGCCTTGAGCAACCTGGTCTTGTGGAAGGTGGACCTGCCCATGGCAGGGGGGTTTGGAACTAGATGATCTTCATGGTCCTCTCCAACTGAAACAACTCCATGAATCTATTAAGTCACTGACCACCTGTTTGCTTTAACGTTACAGTCAACTGCAAGTCTCTAACTGCCTTGAAACCATGAATAAGCTGATTTATTTTAATATTGACATTTTAGATGCAATTTTTTAACATGAAACCAAAAAAATATGTGAAATTATAAATATTCTACAAGTCAATTTTCAGAACTGCGAGAGTCAGAACTGTTTAAATGGGCCAAGGTATTTGTAGTAACTGACCTAATTTTTGAAACCAGGGGATGATTTTAAAAAGGAGATGTAATTAAATGTAGTTAGGAGATATGTATTTAAACAATATCTGATATTTCAGGAATAGATTTTATTGTAATTTTACATTTTAATACTTCTTGCTTCCTTTGAACTTTATTGTCAGATAGGTAGGAAGTTAATTAAGCAATTTCCTTCGGAATCAGGTCACAAGAGCAAGTTAAAACAATGCAATTTATAGAATAATATTAATTAACTCCTCACAGCTCTGAAATCTTTTAACTGTATTTAATCCTTCTTTTCACCTGTGACTTTTGTTACAGTCAGGCATTGGAACAGGTTGCACAGAGAGGTGGTGTAGTCACCACTCCTGGAGGAGTTCAAGAAATGTGTGAGCTTTGGGACATGGTTTAATGGCCATAGCGGTGTTGGGTTGAGAGATGGACTTGATCACAGAATCACAGAAACATCCAGGTTGGAAAAGACACTCAGGATCACCAAGTCCAACCAATATCCCTACTCTACAAGGTTCACCCTAAACCATATCCCCAAGCACCACATCCAAATGACCTTTAATCACATCCAGGGTTGGTGACTCAACCACCTCCCTGGGTAGCCCATTCCAATGCCTGACCACTCTTGCTGTGAAAAAAAATTTCATAATGCTCAGTCTAAACCTCCTCAGTCACAGCTTGAGGCCATTCCCTCTTGTTCAATCACTATTTGCCTGTGAGAAGACACCAGCACCAACCTCTCCACAACATCCTTTCAGGTAGCTGTAGACAGTGATGAGGTCTCCCCCCATTTTACAGGTCTTTTCCAACCAAAACAATTGTATGATTCTATGATTATCATGCTTCTACCTTACCAGCATAGTCACTAGACTATGACACCACAAGCTGGCAAGCGTCAAAAGAAATGTCAGGTGTCCAAACATCATGCAAATTGATTTTTGCCCATCTGAAACAGACTGAGACCGTTTGGAACATGAAACATTTGGAGAGTTATGGGTGAATAAAAAAGACTGATTCTCCAAAGAATCAATGACTATTGGGCAAGTTGGGTGACACATGGACTGACAACTCCAAATACAGAAAGAAAAAAGGCTCTAACTGATAGAGATTTCATTAGACTGTAATGGAGACAGCCTTTTATTTTGTTTTTGTGAGCTGAAAATGAGTAAAGACAAACAAGATTTTGTTCAGTGCAGACACTGAATAACTGTTCCATGTGGATGAGCTACTATTTCCAGATAGCTATCTGCCTGAAGGAGACTAATCTGGGCAGGCTGACAGCATTTAGCACCTATTTCTTTTACAGCTGTCACTCAGCAGAACTTCTGATCTTGAACATCATGTCTAAACAGAAGTGCTTTTGGCTGGTTCAAGCTCTTATGCTTTGAAATAGTTTCCAAAATGGTCATAAATAGACAAAGAACCAAACAAACGCAGAAGAACACTGACCTAGAAAGATAAATGCTTGATTAGATCCCATGTTTTACACACTGCATGTCCAACAAAACACCAGCTGCTTTCTTGAATTTCTTCTGAATTCGAGAGAGGTGCAGACATGATGACATCATGACAAGTCGGTAGCTAAGAAGGTCTGGAGGCATTGGCAAAGAGCTTCACCAGCACTGAGGAATTGTTTACACAACCTTCAACATTAGTACACAAACTGGTCTGGTAAATTTTAATCTGGGGGGGTAGTTTCCCAACCCACCACACCTATTAATAAATGTCCATCAATTTTAATCATCTGACTGGTGACTTAAGTAATGGTTTCATCAATTCAGAGAATGGTTTTGGTTGGAAGAGACCTTAAAATAATCTAGTTCCAATCTCCCTGCCATGGACAGGGACATCTTCCACTAGAGTGGGTTACTTAAGGCCCCATCCAAAGCTGGCCTTTAACAGCTCCAGGGAGGGTGCAACTATGACCTCCCTATACAATGTGTTTTGGTGTCTCACCAGTCATCTTGCTCTTCACAGATATGAAGAAGAAGAAAAAATAAAAGTGAGAAGTGGAGAGTTAAATGAGCTACTTTTCTGCAGCTTCTTGATAACATTTGTAAACTCAGAAGGAATTGAAAAGAAAAAGCTGTGGTTCATTCCTTCATCTTTATGCTTACTTGGTGATGCTCTGGGCATCATCAGTATTTGGATTACATCTTCACCTTAAGATTCACCTTCACAGCCTAAAATTGTGCCAGCGGAGGCTTAGGTTGGAAATTAGGGAAATTTTTGTTCCTGAAAGAGTGGTAAGGCATTGAAACAGGCTGCACAGGGAGGTGGTGAAGTCGCTGTCCCTTTGGGTGTCCAAGAAATGTGTGGACATAGCACTTTGGGGCATGGTTTCATGGCTGTGGTGGTGTTAGGTTGGTGGTTGGTCCTGATGATCTTACAGGTCTCTTTCAGCTGAAAGAATTCTATGCTTATGTGATTCATGCAGGCATCTCCTTAGAAAACTGATCTATCTTTTAGACTCTTGTCTTTCATGGCCTTCACTCAAGGAAAAGTCTCCATTTTGCCTGGCAAAGACTGGCCTGATTGCTACCAACTACTGTAAATTTATTCAGCAACCAAGTTATGTCAGCAAACACCTAGGCAATAATTGTTTCAACCTGACTCTCTAGGAAGGTTACCACCATTAGAAGCAGCTGCATGTAATCGGTGTGCATTATTTTCTCTATGGCTAATTCATGAGCTAAGATGTCCACCTTTATTTACAACACATCAAGCCAACTGGGGATTAGTTGATTCCTGGGACATACAGATCTGACCCCATGTGCTGAACAGGAGGTTCACACAGATGATTTGTTGCACTGTTAGCTGCCTAAATGTTGCTGGCAGCTTCCTTACTGAAAGTTGCTTGTCTCAGTTCCTCCATCACAATAAACCTGCCAGGTGATAAACTAACTTAAATGGGTAGATTGGATGACTCCACAATATCCATAAGAGTCTCTGCAATGAAAAAAATTAATACTTAGCACACCACCTCATACCCTCAAGAAAAAGACACCAACAACAATAGCATTGTTAGGTTGATGATTGGACTTGACAATCTTGGAAGTCTTTTCCAACCAAAACAATTATATGAGTCTATGAAGGACACAGACAAAGGAAAACAGAAGATGTCAGTTGTTGACTGACTTCAAACAGAAAATCCCAGGGTAAAGAAGGATCGTACTGCCTACTGGCTTCTAGTGTTTGGATAAGGCAGAATGGGCTTTAAGATGGAAAACAAGAGATTTAGACTGGACATTAGGAAGAAATGCTTGGTAGTGAGGGCAGCAAAAGACTGGAACAGGTTGGCCAAGGAGGTTGTGGATGCCTCCTCCCTGGAAGCATTCAAGGCCAGGTTGGATAAGGCCTTGAGCGACCTGTTCTAGTGGGAGGTGTCCCTGCCAGTGGCAGGGAGATTGGAGATAGATGATCTTTAAGGTTCCTTCCAACTCAAACCATTCTATGATTCTGTGAGTAACAGTATGCCATAAATTTCATTGCCCATATGACACAGCCAAGAAACTTTATGCTTGCCCTCTCTTATTTTCAATCAAAGAGGGTGATATATGAATACTCAAATGGATCTGTAAACCAAATGGCCTTTAAAATGAGGTAAGATTATACTTCAGTCAAAGAAATTGATGGTCCCAGAGCTCTTTTCTAACCATGGTCATTCTGGGAAATTTGGCTTGTGTGCAGTAGGGAGGAGAGTTTGCATTTGTCTGACGCAGAAGCAAAAACATTGGTTCTTCATGGCAACGTAATGGTCTGTGAAGTGTTTATCCTGGTCTTGCTGGGACAGAATCCCAAGTGAGTCAAAGGCTGCAGAACGTCAGCAGCTTTGAGTCATCCAGGACAGCTGAGCTGAGTTAGGTTCAGGTGACCATGACTGTCACACTAAATATAAAGGCGGAAGTTTGGTAGAGGAATCTCCTATAAGAGCCCTCTGCTCAGGCTTTCTGCTTGCATTGCTTCTCCTCACTGGCTTCTTTTCCCTCTCCTGCTCCTGAGCACTGCCTTTCTGGACTTCATGATTGCTGCACTTTTGCTGGGCTGAGTATAACTTCACGTCTCTTGTGTTGACTTTGATACTAATTTGGCTGTTTCATTAAGCTGTTTTCACTTCAGCCTGTGGGTTTTCTCTCCTTTTTTTGATTCCCCTTCTCTGACAGAAAGGGGTAACTGGGTGACAGAGCAACTAACAGAGTTTATCATAGAATCATACGCTTCTTTTGATTGGAGAAGACCTGTTAGATCAACCTAAGACCACCACAGCCATTAAATCATGTCCTGATTGCCATGTCCACATGTTTCTGGGCGAAATATTGAAAGCCTCAAAGATCCTTCTTAGGTTCATTTATAAACACTGCCATCATAGTTGTCTTGTTTGGTGTGAGGTACGAGAAGGTGGCTTTGCAGGAATTTAACAGTGCAATGATGAAATGGTGTCTGGACATTGCTCTCCTTTGCCTTCCCTTTGCCCAAAGCCTGTGCTACCCAGCTAGAGGTGTTCAAGAAATGTGTGGACATGGCACTTTGGGACATGGCTTAATGGCCATGATGGTGTTAGATCTTGGATTGATAGTGGGACTTGAAGGTCTCTTTCAACTGAAATGATTGCGTGATTCCATAGAGCAGCTTTTAACATGCCCACTGGCTTTTCAGCTTCTCTTCCAACTAGGATCCATAAATACTAAGAGCATTCAGCTCACATAGATGAAACCTAAATTTGAAGATCAGAGTCTGTCAGGCTGAATAAAACCAGAGGCTGTCTCAGTGCATGAGCACAGCTGTACCTTTACCCAATTTACAGTACATTTTAAGCTGTACTGCAATAACAGCCTTTTCCTCTGCAGTCGATGGTAATGGTCATTAGAGTACTCTGCATCAGCTTGCCTTGATGCTTTCATGAGCCTGAATAGCAGCAATTTATTACCCACGGGGCCATGCAACTTCAATCTCCAGTGGCACAATGAATTTTCTTTCGTTACTGTAGAGACACAGAATCATGGAATCACAGAATGGCAGGGGCTGGAAGGCACCTCTGTAGATCAAGTCCAACCTCTCTGCCAGAGCAGGATCATCTAGGGAAGGCTGCATAGGAATGTATCCAGGTGGGTCTTGAAAATCTCCAGAGAAGGAGATTCCACAACCTTTCTGGGCAGCCTGTTCCACTGCTCCAGCATCCTCATAATAAAGAAGTTTCTCCTCGTCTCAAGGATGAACTTTCTGTGCTCCAGTTTCTATAGTTATTAATAAGATCTCCTCTCAGCCTTCTTTTTTCCAGAGTAAACAGCCCCCAGATATCTCAGCCTTTTGTTATCAGGGAGATTTTCCTGCCTCTAAATCATTCTTATAGCCTCTGTTGGACTTTCTCTGGCATTGCCGTGTCCCTCTTAAGCTAGAGCCCAGAACTGGACGCAATACTCCAGATGTGGTCTCACTAGGGCAGAGTAGAGGGGAAGGAAAATGTCCCTTGATGTGCTGGACACACTCTTAATGCAGCCTCGAATAACACTGGCCTTCTTGGGCACACTTTGGTATGCTTGTTGACCTTTCCTAAATGCAGTTAGGATGCCATGGTGAGAATTAAACACACAGTCTGTGCTGTATGATCCACCTACCACATAGATCACACAGTTTTCTGAAACCTGACAATTTTTTGCAAGGGCTGGTCTGCACTCACTACACTTTGTGCCCCCAACAAGTTGGGTAACCAAAGAGTCTGCCTATGTCTTTCCTAGTGGAAACAAATTCAAAAAGGATACTCTGGGAAGTAAACATCTCCTACATTCTGAGCGAGGTAGGGGTCACTGATACAACAGTGCAATTTCTTACTCAAGTGATTCTTTACAGTGAGGGTGGTGAGACACTGGGAAGATTGCCCAGGGAGGCTGTGGATGTCCTGGAGGTGTTCAAGGACAGATTGGATGGGGCTCTGAGCAACCTGCTCTAGTGGAAGGTGTCCCTGCCCACAGCAGGGGAGTTGGGAACTAGATGATCTTAAAGATCCCTTCTAACCCAAACCATTCTATGATTCTAAGAGGTAGTCTGGAAATTTTAACCTTTTGTTCTGCCATTTTTATCTGGTTATCCAAACGATCTAAAAAGAGGCTCAAGGATGCGGTTGCACACTTGAGTTTTGTGCTTTGGATTCTGTCATCTGCCTTGCACCCTCTCTTTATCAGAGGAAAAAAAAATTCTAAATGGCAGAGTATACAAAAAATAGTGAAAATAGGACATGATGTTCACCGACAGTATTCCCAAAGATTCTCATATCCTTTCAAGAAATCAGTGAACGGCCCAGTGGCTTATAAAACGGGAAAATGCTATTATTAAAATATTGAAACCCATTAGATTTTTACTCTTTAGGACTGAGAGGTTACTGAGTAATGAGTCAGCCATAAAGTTTGTGGCCTGTGCTAAAATCAGACAAGGATGAGTTGCCCGTTGTAATGTACTCATTAGGGCCAGAGTAAAGTACATCCTGGTGTGCTTGAACAGAACAATTATTTCCTGCTGCAATTGAAATGAATTATCAAATGCCAAGTGAAAAGCTCTGTTCTGAGTCATCATTCATCAGGAAAGATGTCTTCGCAGCATTATAAAAGTTTGCAAGATCAAACAATGGGGTAGGAATGAATTGCTCCTGCCAGCAATCAGCACTTGAGGCTCTTTCACACACCCGAGTGAAGTTTGCTCTCATCTTTGCCGATATCGCTGAGAATCACAGAACTGTTGAGCTTGGGAAAGACCTTTGAGAGTAATAGATTCATAGTATGGTTTGGGTCAGAAAGGACCTTACAGATCATCTAGTTCCACCCCCTCACCCCTGTAGATCAGGCCAATGAAGGCCTCATTCAGCCTGGCCTTGGACATCTCCAGGGAGGAGGCATCCACAACCTCCCCAACAAGCTGTTCTAGTGTCTCACCACCCTTCCTGTCAAGAATTTCTTTCTACTATCCAGTCTAAATCTACCTAACTCAAGCTTCAATCCATTCCCTCTCATCCTATCACTACAAGCCCTTGCAAAAAGTCCCTCCCCAGCTTTCTTGTAGCCCCCTTTAGGTACTGGAAGGCTGCTCCAAAGTCTCCCCAGAGCCTTCTCTTCTTCAAGCTCATGAAGTGTGGGATGGAAGAGCAGGCAGTGAGGTGGATTAGGAATTGGTTACAGGATAGAGTTCAGAGAGTGGTGATCAATGGTGCCAGGTCCAGCTGGAGAGCTGTAACCAGTGGAGTCCCCCAGGGACCAATGCTGGGTCCAGTCCTGTTCAACATTTTCATCAATGACATTGATGAGGGGACAGAGTCTGCTCAGCAAGTTTGCTGATGACACCAAACTGGGAGGCTTGGCTGATACAGCTGAAGGCTGTGCTGCCATCCAGTGAGACCTGGACAGCCTGGACAGCTGGGCACAGAGGAACCTAATGAGGTTCAACAGGGACAAGTCCTGTGTATGTGGAGGAATAGTAAACTGCACCAGTTCAGGCTGAGAGGTGATCTGCTGGAGAGCAGCCCTGTGGAGAGGGACCTGGGAGTGCTGGTGGATAACAAGTTCATCATGAGACAGCAATGTGTCCTTGTGGCCAAGAAGGCCAATGGGGATCCTGGGGTGTGTCCAGCAGATGAAGGGAGGTTCTCCTCCCCCTCTACTCTGCCCTGGTGAGACCCCATCTTGAGTACTGCATTCAGTTTTGGGCTTCCCAGTTGAAAAGGGACAGGGATCTGCTGGAGAGGGTCCAGTGGAGGGCTACGAGGATCATTAGGGGACTGGAGCACTGCCATATGAGGAGAGGCTGAGAGACCTGGGGCTTTTTAGTCTAGAGAAGAGAAGGCTGAGAGGGGATTTAATCCATGTTTATAAATATCTGAGTGCTTGGTGTCAGGAGGGAGAGGCCAGACTCTTCTCACTTGCTCCCTGATAGGACAAGGAGCAATGGGTGTAAGCTGCAGCACAGGAGGTTCNTAGGGGACTGGAGCACTGCCATATGAGGAGAGGCTGAGAGACCTGGGGCTTTTTAGTCTAGAGAAGAGAAGGCTGAGAGGGGATTTAATCCATGTTTATAAATATCTGAGTGCTTGGTGTCAGGAGGGAGAGGCCAGACTCTTCTCACTTGCTCCCTGATAGGACAAGGAGCAATGGGTGTAAGCTGCAGCACAGGAGGTTCCACCTCAACACGAGGGGGAGCTTCTTTACTGTAAGGGTCACGGAGCACTAGAACAGGCTCCCCAGAGAGGCTGTGGAGTCTCCTTCTCTGGAGAATTTCAAAGCCTGTCTGGATGTGTTCCTCTGTGACCTGAGCTAGATTGTGTGGTCCTGCTCTGGCAGGGGAGTTCGACTCAGTGATCTCTTTGGGTCCCTTCCATCCCCTGACATCCTGTGTTCCTGTGAACAAACCCAGCTGCCTCAGCTGGTCCCCATAGGGGAGGTACTCAGCACTCTGATCATCTTTGTGGGCTCCTCTGGACCCGCCCCAGCAGTTTGATGTCCTCCCAGCAGTTTGATGTCCTCCTTATGCTGGGTGCAGCAGATCTGGAGTCTGGGATCACTGAGTCTTTCTATTCACCTAAAGCTGTCAATGAGAATCACACATGGCTTAAAAATGTGGTCCAAAAAAATGGTCAAGATCCTGAAATCTCCCTAATTCAGACTGTGGGTGAACACTTCAACAACTGCTGAACTAATAAATTAAATATGCTAAAGGAAAGCAGCATCTGAGCAACCCTGGTGAGATTGGGAGCAGTTATGCAGCACCAAAAGCCAGAATAATTTCTTTGACGTTTTCTTTTAGCTGTGTAGGGCGGTGCAGGGTGATCGAGTAAGGAAAGCTCTCTTTTCAGGCTCGCCAAGGAAGAGCAGAGCCCATGTGTGAGGTAATGTTACCATCTGCTGGGCTGGGGAAGGAATGGCAGCACTGCCGGCAAATCACAGAAGCGCAGGTTGGTAGCGACCCTCAAAGGTCATCTTGTCTAACCCACCCTGCAGTAACCAGGGACATCTCCAACCAGACCAGGTTGTGCAGGGTCCCATCAAGTTTGACCTTGGATGTCTCCAGGGATGTGGCCCCCACCATGCCTCTGGACAACCTGTTTCAGTATTTCCTCACTCTGTGTGAAGAACTTTCTCCTCATGTCAACCTAACTCTACCCTGCTCCAGTTTGAAAGCATTGGTCCTCATCCTATCACTACAGGCACTACTAAGCAGTCTAGAGACTGTTTAGAAGCTGAGGGAAGCTGAGGCAAGCAGAGCAGCTGAGGAAATTGGGGTTGTTTAGTCTGGAGAGGAGGAAGCTGAGGGGGGAACCTCATCGATCTCCACAGCTTCCTGGGAGCAGGTTGGAATGACCTGGGGTTTAGCCTCTTCTCTTAGAGGTCTTTTTTCCAATCAAAAGAGTTCTATGATTCTATAACCTCCAGTGCCACTTTGTTACTAAGTCCTGCAAGATTTGCCTTTTCATCAATTCTAGTCACTGTTAAATGTGGTTTTTATGGCAGGTTTGTTTAGAGGAGTGGGAACCTGAGTTGTCAGCCTATATATACGCCTTACTCCTTTCCAAGTGTTACTCAGCTTATTCCCACTGAGCCATTCCCTGTGGAAATGCATAAGGCAAACAGCAGCTGGTAAGGATGCTGGGTGTCTGACCCTGTGAGAACTACTCTAGGGGATCGTGCCTTGGCAGGGAGGTTGCACTCGATGATCTCCAGAGGTCCCTTCCAACCTCTAAAAGTTCTGTGACGATTCTGTGATCAGAGAGTTGCAGAACCAGCGCCCATCCTGTTGCAAATGAAGGAGAAATCCTTAAAATCAGTTGAGGATCTGCCATAAATCCTTCACCTGCTGCCACGGCATTTCTCAGCCTTTCCACTCAAGGCTTGGTTTGCTCCAGCTCCATCATACGTCAGGTGTGTAGATCTGAACACCTTTCCCAGGAAAAGAATGAAATGTGCAAACTCACAACTGCACCAGGAAGAATGCCTAACTCCACTCCTGTGCAGATAAGAAAGCAGGCATCAGCAAAAGTGCATTTCATTCAGATAATTAGATCCTCCTGACATTTTCTGTGGGAGTAAGTTGAGGAGAGCCACTGATTCCAGCTGTTTGTTCAGATAGCGAGGAGGAACACGAAGTAATTGCAGCTTACCATAAATAAAGCTGACATGGAGCAAGGCTTATTTTAGTCGTGACTTTATTTTTGCAAAGACAGACGTAAATGACTTTATCACTGGGGGGAAAAAAACAGTCTTCTTTAAGTTAACCTAATGAGTCTGTGGGGCCACGTTGGTGCATTAGCTCATCAAGCCACATGATACGTCAGGGCCATTTCTTAACAGAATTCAGTCATCTAGAGTGGAACAGGGAGCCTTGGTGAGCCATCTCTGTGGTTCTGAAAGGCAGGTTAAACTGTCTGAAAGAGTGGTGGGGTCCCAGGGGAGCACTGGCTATGTATGCCACTTGGCCATGTCCTCATGAGCCATGGAATCATAGAATCATTTTGGTTGGAAAAGACCTCTAAGA
The DNA here is from genome assembly GCA_013396835.1 of Psilopogon haemacephalus. Classification (NCBI taxonomy): domain Eukaryota; kingdom Metazoa; phylum Chordata; class Aves; order Piciformes; family Megalaimidae; genus Psilopogon; species Psilopogon haemacephalus. The sequence goes on from VWZI01021731.1 coordinate 532,292, forward strand.
TCAAGTCCAACCATCAACCTAACACCACGACAGCCATTAAACCATGTCTCAAAATGCCATGTCCACACGTTTCTTGAACACCTCCAGGGATGGTGACTTCACCACCCCCCTAGGCAGCCTGACCACTCTTGCAGAAAATACATTCTTCCTAACCTCCGACCTCCCCTGGCACAATTTTGGGCCATTTCCTCTTGTTCCATCACCTGATTCTAGCAAGAGGAGGCCAACTCTCACCTCAGTCCAAGCTCCTTTCAGGGAGCTGTAGAAAGCAGAGGTCTCCCCTCACCTGCATCTTCTGTAGCACAGTTGTGGCACAAATCTCCTGCTCTTTTCTATCTACAAGATCAGAGTTGCCAAGAAACAAAGTTGTTGAGATGGTGATACACAGCTTCATAAAAAGAAGCCCATGACTGCATGCCCTGCCACATCACCTCCCTGCCATCTCCCCTGGTGTCTCCTTACCACTGTGTCACTCACAGAGGATCCAGAACCAGTGCTATGTGAACTCCTTGTCTGACATTACTCTCTTTCCTGGGGACAGGGACACATTGGAGAACAAGGTTGAGGTCATGGGGGAGAAGGAGGGGTGTGGCAAAGTCAAGGTTGTGCAGGGACAAGGGTTGCTAAAGTCAGGGTCATACCAGAGTGGCCACAAGGTGACTTCCTGGGGTGGCATGATGATGCAGTGTAGCAATGTGGGGCCACCCTAGGCTGGCAGGAGGATGATGGCGTGGAAACACCCTGGGGTGACAGTTGAGACAACATAAGGTGGCTCAAGGATATCCTGATGTGACAGTGGCACATCAAGAAGACACAGGGACATCCTGGGATGCCACAAGGACATCTTGAAGGAGAATAGGGGTGACAGGAGAAAGAAAGAAAGAAGATTCTAGCAAGAATGTTCTTGAATTTTTCCATGCCAGAGCAATAGGGATGCTACTGTTCAACCTCAAGTCCAGCCACAGCCAGGCTGGGAGGTCTCCAGTGCTCAAGAACAGATCCTTGTCACTCTAGAAGGATCCTCCCATAAGTAATCTTCAGCACCAAGGTAGTAAGAAAACTGAAAGGCAATATTGTCCTTTAATGTTCTTATCAGTCCTGTATTTTATTCATAGAATGGGTTGGAAGAGACTTTAAAGATCACCTAGTTCCAGTCCCACTGCCAAGGGCAGGGACACCTCCCTCTAGACCAGGCTGTTCAAGTCTTCATCCAGTCCAGCCATGAACACCTCCAGGGAGGGGGCCTCCATGACCCATCCTAGAGAGCTGCTAAGTAAAGAGTAACTGTGATTTAAGAATCTCCATCCCTTTCTAAAGAGAATAAAAGACTACTTATCCAAATTTAAGATGCGCCTAATCCCCTTTTATGTCTCAGGTTCTGGGCACTGAGTTTATAAGAAGTAAGATGCTTCTTGGCTGTCTGAAATGAAGCACATGCGAAAACTCTAAAGTGTTCTTGATGTTTAATGCTTTGGAGGTCCTTCTTTCCTTGGACGTCTTTGTTATGGTGCTGGAACACAGTGCTTGTGGAAGATCTGTAACTGTTTTTGTTTGAAATGCCAAATCACTGAAGGGAAATTTAAATACAGGAAGCAAAATCTGTCTATGCAGCTTTCTAAAGCATCTCTGAAACTGACAACCTCTCCTCTTATTTCAGGTCCAGCTGCCTCAAATTTTTGAAGGAGCAACAAGCTCTGGATGCATTCCTCCATGACCCCAGCTAGATTGTATGGTCCTGCTGTGGCAGGGGCGTTCAATACAGTAATTTCTTTTGGTCCCTTCCAACCCCTGACATCCTATGATCCTGTGATCCCATGGACAAACCCAGCTGCCTCAGCCCATAGGGGAGGTACTCAGCATTCCGATCATCTTTGTGGCCTCCTCTGGACCCACCCCAGCAGTTTGATGCCCTCCTTATGCTGGGTGCAGCAGATCTGGATTCTGGGATCATTGGGTCTTTCTGTACACCTAAAGCTGTCAATAAGAATCGCACATGGCTTAAAATGGTCAAGGTCCTGAGTTAATGCTTTTGTGTTCTTGATGTTTAATGCCTTGGAGGTCCTTCTTTCTTTGGACGTCTTTGTTATGGTCCTGGAACACAGTGCTTGTGGGAGATCTTTAACTGTTTTTATTTGCAGTACTAAATCACCAAAGGCAAAATTAAATACAAGAAGTGAAATCTGTGTATGCATCTTTCTAAGGCATCTCTGAAACTGGCAACCTCTCCTCTTATTTCAGGTCCAGCTGCCTCAAATTTTTGAAGGAGCAACAAGCTCTAGTGCCTCTGGAAACCTGGACATTTCAATATTTTACTCTCACAGATGCAAGAAAAATGTGTTCTACAAGATTTATAATCACCCACATCTAAACTCGCCACCTTGAATAATAAAGTTCACAAACATCGTTTCATCTTCTCCATGCTAAAGACAACAAATAATACTTCTGTTCCCAAGGACCTGGAGCTGGAGCCAGTTCTCTTTAATATCTGTATCGATGATCTGGATGAAGTGACTCAGTCCACCTTCAGTAAATTTGCAGATGACACTAATTTGGGTGGGAAAGTTCATCTGCTAGAGGACAGGAAGGTTCTGCAAAAGGATCTGGCCAGGCTGGATTGATGGGCTGAGATCAGTTGTGTAAGCTCTAACAAAACCAAGTGTTGGGTCCTGCACTTGGGTCACAACAACCCCATGAACACTTCAGGCTTGTGGCAGAGTGGCTGGAAACTGCCCTGCAGAAAAGTACCTGTGGGTACTGTGTAAAGGGTTAACCCCTCCTGGAAGCAAGGCTAAATATGACTCCAGACAGTCCTGACTTCTCTCTGGGGGTGGTCTGACCTGCCCCTCAGGTGTTGTGTTTACCCCCTCCCACTTCCTGCCTGGATCCTCTATAAAGGGGAGAGGAACTTCCTGTTCTTCTCTCTCTTGCTCCTGCTCCTCCAACAGCCAGCTGCTTCCTGCTTTTCCTGCTGCTCCTGCCATTACCACGTGTTCTCCAGCAAACACATGGAGGGAGCAACCACCTCTGGAACTTTGTATTTTCCTCACCCTGCAACCACCATCATTTTGCAAACATCTACATCCACCATCAATTTAACTTCACCACCTGGATCCAAATCATCTTCCATCTTCATCTACTGGTTGCATACCTATATTTTTGTGGTGGTTTGGCAGTTGTCTGCCCCCCTACACACTTTGAAATAACCCAGGCTAGGATTCAGTTGGCTGGAAGTTAAGGAATGAAGCTTTATATTTACAATAGATAAGCACATATTTATAATGCATAGCAGATGTTTACAGATATATACAGTAAAAAGGTAATACAGAAATACCACACCTCTCTCAGAGATCAGAAATCCCTAAGAGGGGTCTCTAACCACCCCTACCACTGTCCCCCCTTCCCCAATCTTATCTCGCCATCTGTTTCATGCAGCAGATAGGCGGAGGTAGATCAGCCAGGGGTGTTAGCAGCAAGAAAGAACTTAGTGGACTTACTCAGATTCAGCTATGAAAGGCAGGGAGAAAGAGCCATGCAAGAGCAGCCACAGCCCAGAGAGGTCTGAAGCAGTCTGACTTACCTATATTTGGGTTACAACTCTTAAAACATTTTTCCTTCTTTCTCAGTAAAGCTCTGAGTGAAGTAGCACCATCAGTGTTTTCATCTCTCAGCCTACAGTCTAATTCCTCATTCAAATCCTCCAATTAGTTCAAACCAGCACAATTTTGTATTTTGTTTCCCTTCCCCATATCTTCTGTAACTTCCCTTACCTAAAATACCTTTTATTTATTATTAAAGTCAAACTTTTACTTCCAAATCAAATTAAGTCTATTTATTGAGCTTTTGGGCTGAGGCAGGGGGGTGGGGGGGGTGGGGGGTTGTGGCACTAGCTAAACTAATACATGCTGGTTGGCAGCAGCTGAACATGAGCAAACAGTGTGCTCTGGTGGCCACCAGCACACTCAGCTGGACCAGAAATCAAGTGGCCAGCAGAAGCAGGGAAGGCACTGTGCCCCTGTGCTGGGCACTGTTGGGACCACACCTTGCGTACTGAGATTAGTTTTGAGCCGCTGACTCCAAGAAGGACATTGAGGTGCTGGAGTGTCCAGAGAGGGGTCAAGGAAGCTGACAAGAATCTGAAGAAAAGGTCTGGTACAGAGCAGCTGAGAGAAGTGGGGTCATTTAGTATGGAGAAGAGAAGGCTGAGGGGACACCTCATTGCTTTCTACTCCCTGAAAGGAGGTTGGAGTGAGGTGGGGGTTGATCTCTTCACCCTAGTATCAGGTGATTTAATGAGAGGAAATGGCCTGAAACTGTGCCAGGGAGGCTGAGGTTGGAGTTCAGGAAACATTTATTTTCTGAAAGGGTGGTCAGGCATTGAAGAAGTCTGCACATGTAGATGGTGGAGTCATCAGCCTTGAGGGTGTTTAAAAGACACAGAAATGTGGTGCTGAGGGACACAGTTTAGCACCAGGCATGGTAGAAGAGTTAGACAGCGGTTGGGTTCGATGATCATAGAGGCCTTTTTGAACCACTATGGTTCTATGAATAAAATAAGAGGACATCATCTTCCTTTGAGTTACAGCTTGCATGCTTTGTGAACCACTTTGCCACAAATAACCTGGCCAAATGAAGGTAACTGGATGTTCCTCTCCAGGTGCCCTTGCTCACAGTCCTTGTTGATGTTTGCACATCGCTCTGAAATATTGCAGGTTGTACAATGAAGTTTGGAAGAGAGCATCCAGGGGAACGATCAATGCTGATTGCCTTGATAGCTGCACAAACTGTTAGTGACCCTCATGAAGCATTAGTAATGTTGATCTTGCTTTGCTAAACAGCTTGGCATCTCCAACATCTTGCTTTTTTAGTGGCAAGGCTATCAGAAATGGCATGTGTGTCACACAGAATTGAATGAAAAAAAAAAAAAAGGCCCTCTGCCTTCTCAGATCTTCTTTACATTTAGGTTCGCTGTGAGACATGCAAAGCATCTTTATAACTGGTGCATTGGAGAATGTTAGCATTCAATTTTCTAATGCCTGCCACTAGCTTGGGGTAAAATAACACAAACAGGTACTTTTGTGTCCCCTAGGGACCATCAAGGCAAAACAACAGTCCCATAAACCACTTGTGCTGCTGCACTTTCAAGGCACTGAGGTTAAGAAGAATTTATTAAAAAAAAAGAAAAAAAACATTATTACAAATACACTCATAGAGAGTCAGCTCCTCTAAATGCACTAAAAGACAGCTGCACGACTTCTCAAAGGTAGATAAATGCAGATATTTTACACTCCTGTGATGTGTTCACCTCAAGCGTGAGTCATGGGCACACAGTTTGGCTGTTTGGATAAACTAATTTCAGATCCTGAAACATAGAACAGAATCACAGAATTGTTTTGGTTGGAAAAAATCTCTAAGATCAAATCCAGCCATCAACCTAACACCACCACGGCCATTAAATGTGTCCCAAAATGCCATGACCACACATTTCTTGAACACCTCCAGGGACAGTGACTCCACCACCTCCCTGGGCAGCCTGCTCCAAAGCCTGACCATCCTTGCAGCAAAGACATTCTTCCTAATCTCTAACCTAAACCTCTTCTAGCACAATTTCAAGATATTGCCTCTCACTCTAGTTCTCAATATGAGAGAGAAGAGACTGACCCCCCCACCTCCAATCTTCTTTCAGAGACTTGTAGAGACCAATATGGTCTCTTCAGCCTCCTCTTCACCAAACTAAACACCCCCAGCTTCCTCAGCCACCTCACATAAGATTTGTTCTCCAGAACCTTTACCAGCTTTTCTGTGAATGTGCTTTATTGGATCAGAACATAAAAATACCAGCAAATAGGAAATGTTAAAATCGTTAGGCTGACCCCCTGCAATCATCCTCAAACTCCTATCCAGAGCTGGCAGGTAGGACCAGATTATTTCTGTCACCTGACCACAACTGTGGGACATGTTGCAAACGCAGGGCAAAAAGAAATGAGGACTGGAGGAAGCTTCATAGAAATGTCCACCCTGGTGATCCAAGATAAAGCTGATTCGTCAGATCAGTTGCTTAAGTTGTGAGGTTTGTTGCAACATACTCTTGAGGGTAACTTTGGCTTGGCTTTGACAGAGCCCTGTCGCACCGAGCCACAGATCCCAGGCACTGCTCTTCATCAGCCCTTCAGAAGGGCTTTCACATCCCTCCAGGTAGACGAGCTGTCTCCAAGCACAGCATCTCCTCTAAACAACTAGGCAGAGGAGTCAGCATCTGTTGTTGTGTTTGAGAGGTGGTGATTCACTGCAGGGGGAAGGCAAGGAGACGTTGCCACTACAGCATTGCAGGCTCATTGCAAGACATGGGAAGGGAGGGAAAACTGGGATGAGAAGAGGAAAAATAAGACAGTTTCCCTGTATTTGGAGATGAGTTCATCCCCTCCAACTCAATCTACCATCACAATCTGAGACTCGTCATCCTTTCCACCACACAGTAGTGGTGTGGGGCAGGATGTGAAGACCCCAAAGCAGTTTCAGCAGGGCAGCAGTAAGAGGTGGTGGTGAAGAGGCAGCTACACATATCCCTGTGATTTGAGGGGCCTTGGCAACACATGGCTTTCCTTGCCTTTGGTCCTCACCTCCTTGCCTTTTGTGTCCCAGCCCACAACTTGATGGTGGTTAGCAGCTAGGAAATAGCACTGGAGGGCAACAGGGATTGTGACAGACCCCTTGAAGTGAGGATATTGAGAAGAAAACATTCCGATGTTTTTTTGAAACCTTTTGCAGCTGTCAGGACAATTTGCTGATGTAGTTGGCAGTCTTCAAGGATGAGAACTCCAAGAATTCAGCTGCTTCTTATGAGTATTAACAACAGCAAATCTTTATGTTACCAGCACAGGGGTTAGGCTCATTCGTGGGGCAAACTCATTCATTTTTGGGTTTTGGGGACATTTTTTTTCCTCTAAGCCATTCTGTTTGAATGAATTGCAAGTCATGACAGCATCCAGTGGACAAAAAAGTTTTCCATGGCACAGCAATGTGCCCTAGTGGCCAAGAGGGCCAATGGCATCCTGGGGTGCATTAAGAAAAGTCAAAGGAGGTTCTGCTCACTCTCTGCTCTTCCTTGGCAAGACCATATTTGGAGTATTGTATCAAATTTTGGGCTTCCCTTCCCAGTTCTAGAGGGACAGGCAAATACTGGAAAGTCTAAGGGAGGCTGCAAGGATGCAGAGGGGACTGGAACATCTATGTGGTAGGGAAAGGATGAGAGAGCTGGGGCTGTTTAGTCTGGAGAAGAGAAGACTGAGAGGGGATCTGATCAATGTCTACAAATGCCTTAAGGGTAGGTGTCAAGAAGAAAGGGCTAGTCTCTTTTCACTGGTGCCCAGTGATAGGACAAGAGGCAATGGACACTAACTGGAATGCAGGAAGTTCCATCTCAGCATGAAGAAAAACTTCTTTGCTGTGAGGACGCTCGAGCCCTGGAATAGGCTGCCCAAAGAGGTTATAGAGTCTCCTTTACTGAACACTTTCAAGACCCAGCTGAATGTGTTTCTGTGTAGCCTTCCCTAGGGACCCTGCTTTGGTATGGGACTTGGACTCGATGGTCTCCAGAGGTCCCTTCTAACCCTACTATTCTATGAGTCTGTGATTTGAGGCAAGAATTCTTTCTGGAAGAGTGGTTTCAAGACAAATAGCCAAGAATAAGGGACTTTTAATTTTACAAGATGACCTCATTTTTTTTCCTCAGCTTTTGGTTATTTTATTTATTTTTTTTTAATTAAAAGTTACCTGCCTCTCTTGCCTGCTTATAAGAATGTATTGATTTGGAGGCAGGGAGAACTTCCAGGCTGTCCTGGCTGGAGTGAGAACCGAGTTAACTGTGTTCAGTGATGTGACTTCTTAGTAGCCTCACCTTCTGCAGATCACTGCATGGTTTCACAGAGAGTGGCTGCTCCTAGCAGTGATACAACTCTGTGTTTCTGGTCAGTGCCAAGGCTTGGAGTGCAGCCACAGAGCACTGCTGAACCTTGTGTATTCTGGGGGGTGCAGAGTAAAAGGCTGTACCTGTGGAGAGTAGCGGACAGAGCAGGTTACCCTAAACTGTCCAATGAGGTATTCATTCCATGTGCACCATGCTCTGTCTAAAGCTGAGGTGTCATCAAAGTCAAGCTCTCTTCTTCAATGGCTGGTATCCAGAGAGGACTCTTTTCTATTCTGCCTTTGATCGCAAACCATGAATTCCTGAAACCTCTTCCAGAATCAGCTCCTGAATTTGGTTCCCACCTGCTGCTGAGTCCAGTCTGGGACTTCTACCACAGAATCATTGGTGATGGTGCTGTAATTGCCACCAGGTGAGTTGGGTTCAACACTAGTTTTATAGACTTTTTCATTTTATTGCTATTATTTCCATTAAAGCTGTCTTTATTTCCTTTTCCAACCCATCAGTCTCTCTCCTTTATTCCCTTTCTCTTCCCTTTGGGAAGGCAGAGGGGTTCATGGAGATCATCTGTCACTCTTTAGTGGCTGGGCCATCCCCAACCCTTGACACAAACTTTCAGATGAGCCCATAGAAAGGGTTCTTATACCCACCTTGCGCAGAAGCAGTGCCTTGTGGCAACCTGGCGTTTGACCACAATGATAATGGACCTCCCACAGATGAATCATAGAATGACTGAATGGCTTAGTTTGGAAGAGACCCTAGGGATCATCTACTCCAACCTCCCTGCCATAGGCAGAGATGCCTCTCAACTAGACCAAGTTGCTCAAGGCCTCACTCAACCTGGCCTTGAACAATTCCCAGGGAGGAGCCATCCAAAACTTCTCTGGGCAACTTATTCCAGAGCCTCACCACCCTTGCATAGAAGAACTTCTTAAGATCCAGTCTAAACCTACTCTCCTTCGGCTTAAAACTATTCTCCCTTGTCCTATCACTAGACATCCTTAGGAAAAGTCCCTCTCCAGCCTTCCTGGAGGCTCTCTTCAGGTACTGGATAGAAGCTATAAGTCTATATGAACAAGATCAAATTTCCACTGGACATATTGGTCAGTATAGGGAGTGGTCATACACTGATGTATGATCCACAGAGCTCACACTTACCTTCTCAGGTCCTTCCATCACTCATGCTATGGCCTGTTTAACCCAACACTTGGGACCAGGCACAAAGGTTCAGAGAGCTCTTAGTTTACACACCTTATGGATGAAGCTACAGGCCAACCACACCACAGCTGTGTGGCGGAGGGGATATTTGAATGGGCTGTTAGGAAGAAGTTCTTCACTGTGCGGGTGGTGAGGCACTGGAACAGGTTGCCCAGGGAGGTTGTGTCTGCTCCCTCCCTGGATGTGTTCAAGGCCAGGCTGGATAAGGTCTTGAGCGACCTGATCTAGTGGGAGGTGTCCCTGCCTGTGGCGGGGGTTTGGAACTGGATGATCTTTGAGGTCTCTTCCAACCTAGACCATTCTATGATTCTATGTTTGCCAGGGACAAAGCAGCAAAACCTGCAGCTTCTGAACAGAGACAAAAAAGCAGCAGCGTTTAGTTGACAAACACAAGATCTAGCTCTGGCACATGAAACATATTTTATTTTCTCTTCCCCCTACAGGAAATAACTTTCTTAAGAAATGAACAAGGATTCCTTCAAGACACACCCAGCAGCTCCTAGAAAGCTCCATAGCATCTCTCATCAGTTATTCATTCTCCCAGGTGGTTGCTCTTGGTAAGATACTGCACAACTGACATACAAGTGGGTCTCTCAAATGGGATATTCACTGCCAGACCTGAACAGATCTGGTTTCTGTTTTGCTCATGTTGTCTGCCAAGATTTTGTTGAATAATCATAAGAAGAAGCTCTCAATATTTGAGGGTAAGAAGATTTTTCTTTCTTAGTTCAGAGGAGAAGGATGTTGGAAGCTGAAGTGATTCTTTATACGAAGAAATATGCATAAAGCCCATCAATCTTCCAAGAAAGCTTTTTGGTTTGGGGCTGAGGTTTTCCCAGTCACTTATTTTAGCTGTCTTTGCTAACAGTGGTTTGATGTGATCAGTCTTTGTCATGTTTCTGAACAGGCTGACTCAGCTTCCTCAATGGAAATAAGCAATTTGAGGAAGGAGGGAAGGAAGACCATCTACTCTGTCTCCCTCTGTGCATCTGAAGATGCAGAGCAGATTCTGCAATTATTTGTTGGTGCCAGTTTCTGATGCTCCAGAGCATTCTTCAGATGAGCTGATTATAAATCCTGTAGCTAGCTTTCATTTCTTGGCATTACAATTAATATCCCCTCAACATAATCCTCTCAGGCTATACTCTCATTCTCAATTGGTGTTGACCACCATCAGAAACAGGATGTAAGATTAAAAGGTCACTTCAATCCAGGAGAATATTTGTTACATTGAGTCAGGAAAAATAAATCATAGAGTCACAGAATCACAGAATGGGAAGGATTGCAATAGATCTCCAGACATTGTCCAGTCCAATCACCCTGCCAAAGCAGGATCACCTAGGGCAGGTCACACAGGAACATTTCCAGATTGGTCTTCAGAGTCTCCAGAGAAGACTCCACAGCCTCTCTAAATGGAGAACAACCAATAACTACATCTCATTAATACTGGGGGTTTTTCTCCCCACACAAAGCTTTTATTTATCTATCCAGGGATATTTGCAAATCACAGAATCACAGAATGTTAGGGTCTGGAAGGGACCTTGAAAGATCATCTAGCCCAAATGCCAAAAAAGAGATTTGTATTTCACTTTTCAACCCTGTCCATTAGCTCCTAGTCCCGTGCAACCATCATCTCCACAACTCAGGTTTCCAATGCACACCTACTGCTGTACCTGTGAAGAAGCTAACCTGGTGTGTCCTGCTCCCTCTGCTTTCACCCCAGATTTGGTGTTTGTGCTTTTGATAGGAGAGCATCTGATGCACCTAAGACACTGTTTTTGCTCATCCATTCATTTCTCGTCGGTCCAAGCACCACTTAGGTTCTTGGGTCTATGTTTCCAACTTACTGTAGAATCACAAAACTATTAAGGTTGGAAAATACCTCTAAGATCATAAAGTCCAACACTCTACCCAACATCTCCATGACCACTAGAACATGTCCCAAAGTGTCATGTCTACACATTTCTTGAACAACTCCAGGGATGCTGACTCCACCACCTCCCTGGGCAGCATGTTCCAATGCCTCACAATATTAGTTTCCAGAGCAACTGAATTTCATTCTTAGTGCTTCTTCTTAGCTTATTCAGTTATGTCTCTGCCTTATGCATATTCTGTGCTTGAGTCCTTTTTTTCTTTGTCTTTTTTCCAAAGATATTACATTTGTAGCTTTTATTCTGTCAATGTTTGCAACATTTACTGGTGCACTGAAGAACTGGAACTGCGTTCTTCCTCAGTTGCATTTGTCTAAACTTCATTCACTGTCCTTTATTAGGTTTGGAGATTACATCAATGAATGGCAACAAAGCTGGTGAAGGGTCTGGAGAACAGGTCTTGTAAGGATTGACTGAGAGAACTGGAGTTGTTTAGTATGTAGGCTGAGGGGAGACCTCATTGCTCTCCACAACTCCTTGAAAGGAGGATGGAGTGAGATGGGAATTGGTCTCTTCTCCCTAGTATCAGGTGATAAAATTAGAGAGGAAATTACCTGAAATTGTGCCAGGGGAAATTTAGGTTGAATATTAGGAAAAATGTCTTTGTTGCAAGAGTGGTCAGGCATTGGAATAGGCTGATCAGGGAGATGAAATCACCGTCCCTGGTGGTGTTCAAGAAACTTGTGGCCATGGCACTTTGGGACATGGTTTCATGGCCATGGCAGTGTTAAGTTGATGGTTGGAGTCAATGATCTAGATCTTTTCCAGCTGAATCATAGAATCATAGAATGATTTAAGTTGGAAGGGACTTCAAAGATCATCCAGTTCCAACCCCCTGCCATAGGCAGGGACTAGAACAGGTCACTCGAGGCCTCATCCAACCTGGACTTGAACACCTCCAGCAAGGGAGCAGCCACAACCTCCCTGGGCAACCCCTTCCAGTGTCTCATCACCCTCACTGTAAAGAACTTCCTCCTAACATCCCATCTAAATTTCCCCTCTGCCAGTTTGAACCCATTCCCCCTCATCCTGTCATTACAAGACCTTGTCAATAGTCCCTCCCCAGACTTCCTGTAGGCCCCTTTCAGATACTGGAAGGCTGCTATAAGGTCTCCTCAAAGCCTTCTCTTTTCCAGGATGAAAAGTCCCAACTCTTATAGCCTGTCCTCACAGCAGAGCTGCTCCAGCCCTCTGATCATCTTTGTGGCCCTCCTTTGGACTCTCTCCAATAGTTCCATGTCCTTCCTGTGCTGGGGGCTCCAGAACTGCACACAGTACTCCAGGTGGGGTCTGACGAGAACAGAGTAAAGGGGAGAATCCCCTCCCTTGTCCTGCTGGCCACACTGCTCTTAATGCAGCCCAGCACACAGTTGCTGTCTGGGCTGCACGTGCACACTGTTGGCTCATGTTGAGCTTTTCATCCACCCAGACCCCCAGGTCCTTTTCCTCAGGGCTGCTCTCCAGCCACTCACCACCCAGCCTGGACTTGTGCTCGGGATTGTGCCGACCCAGATGCAGGACCTTACACTTGGCCTTGTTGAATGTCATGAGGTTGGCCTGAGCACACCTCTCCAGTCTGTGCAGGTCCCTCTGGATGGCATCCCTGCCCTCTAGCAAGTCAACTGTGCAGTCAACTGAAACAGTTCTATGATTCTATGAAAGACACTCTTCAAGAGACATTGTACTTACATTTTAATTTTCTGACCCCAAAGTCTCTGTTGCTGCTGTTTTCCTTCCTTGTGCATCTAAAATACTAATGGAATTTTTCCTGAAATTTCTGCCTCCAGTCCTCCACTGCATCTATCCCTCTGTGAAGGCAATCACACTGTGATTGCTACATGGCATGCTCCCCTGCTTCATGGACACGTTTGCCCTGCCCTTCCCTTCCTCTTGCCTGCACTAGTTTCTTTGTGCATTTTGCAGTCAGAGCCATGGCACACTCACCGTTATCTATTCAACATGAGGAACCCAGCAGTGATATGGTGTGTATTCAGGCCCGTCCTGGTTTTGCTAGGACAGAATCCCAGCCCAGCCTGTGGGCTGCAGATAATTAGCAGCTCAGTGTCTGCCAGCACAGCAAACTTGATTTGGCTCACAGGTGTATTCCCAACCGTGAACACAACATTCAGTATAAAGAAGGAAGTTTGGTGGTGTGAGTTTTCAGCTTATGCTCCTGCTTTGGTGTCTCCTCAACCCTTTCCTGCTCTTGAGGACTACTTTCCTGGTTATCATGACTGCTGCACTTCTACTGGGGTGAGTACCACTGTATTTATTTTGCATTGACACTGATACCAGTTGGGCTATTTCATTAAGTCTTTTTTTTTTTTTTTTTTTTTATTTCAACCTGTCATAGACTTGTTTTGCTCAGAAAAGATCTTCTATGTTCATGGAGTCACCATCCCTGTAGGTATTTAAAAGACATGTGGGCAAGGTGTTTAGGTACATAGTTTAGTGGTAGTGGCTTAGCATCTTCTTTGCTGTTAGGGTGTCAGAGTGCAGGAGAGGTTGTGGAGTCTCCTGGACACCTTCCTGTTTGGCCTGCTTTGGCAGAGAGGTTGGACTCAATGACCTCCAGAAGTCACTTCCAACTCTTACCATTCTGTGATTCTATGATTCAATTCCAGCTGCAGTTTTCTTGCAGGCGCTCATAAGCCTGTGTTTTTGGGTTTTTTTTCAGTCACCAGCTCTTTTAAATGTAGATGCTGCAACATTTTGACACCACACAAAGAACCAGTAGCAAAGGACAAAACAGCATTTATGGACACCAAACTCTGCAATGTCCTTCCCAGGCTATCACTTTGTAATTTTACAGTAGATGCAGCAGAGAGAAAAGTAAATGACACATCTTCTAGTTCCTGGTCTAGGCATAGCTATGGATCACAGGCATCTTTGTCATCATGCCAGTGTGCCATTCAGCTTCAATGGCTCTTCTGTATTCCTTCCTTGGTATGTTGCAGACAGCAACCATTATATGCCCAAACTTCATCTTGCTAAGGTGGCCAAACCCTTTCAACTTCATTCATACCTGTAAAACAAATCACAGAGTCATAGAATGATAGGGGTTGGAAGATCGTCAAGTCTAACCCCACTGCCAAGGCAGGTTCATCTATAGAATGTCACAAAGGAACATGTCTAGGAAGATCTTGAAAGCCTCCAGAGATGGAGACTCCACCACCTTTCTGGAAGCTTGTTCCAGTTATCCAAAACCCTCAAAGAAATTCCATGTCATGTTTAGAGGGAACTTCTTATGTTTAACTTTGTGCCCATTACCTCTTGTTCTATCACTTGGGACCACTGAGAAGAGTCTGACCCCATCTTTCTGACACCCATCCCTTAGATATTTGTAAGCATTCATAAGATCCCCCCTCAGCCTCCTCTAAGCTGAACAGACTCAGCTCTCTCAGCCTTTTTTCTTAATAGAGATGTTCTTCTAGGAGACAGTTGCTGCAAGTGACTTTTTGGATTCATCTTTCCTAATGTTCTGGGTTTCAGAGCCAGAAGGTCTTATCAAAGGTACACCTGCCCTGCATCTGACTTGAGGACAGTGCTTTCTGAGTAGACACAGTTAATCATCAACAGTCTCCAGATGGGCCTGGTGATGATGCATAGACTTGGGGAATTTCCAGGTTTTGTTCATGATTCATTCAGCTTCGACTTCCCCAGCTGAAAAGCAAAGATCTCACAAAACACAGTAGCAGTTTGCATTATGGAACACTTCACACCTTGTTTTGCACCGACTGAACTGGAGATTTTGAGATGGCTCCTTTACTGGGATGTCGTGGTGTTACATCCAGAGACTGGATCTGCATCATGTTTCCTTTTCTGTTGTGTACAAGCACAGCACAGCTTCACAGGAACCTCTTAGAAAATATGGGGGTTTAACTTTCTCTAAGACCATTTCCTGATGCAATGGGAGAAAGCTTCAATCTGTTCTGGTGAGACCTCATCTGGAGTACTGCCTCCAGTTCTGGTGTGTCCAGCACAAAAAGGGCATGGAACTGCTGGATCAGGTACAGAAGCAGCCACGAAGATGATCAGCAGGAGGGAGCATCTCCATTATGGGGAAAGGCTGCAATAGTTGGGGTTGTTCAGCCTAGAGGAGAAGACTCTGAGGAAATCTTATAGCAGCAGTATCCAAAGGGGATTACAAGAAAGCCGGGGAGGGACTTTTCACAAGGGATTGTAGTGATAGGATGAAGGGCAATGGGTAGAAGCTGAAAGGGTAGATTTAGACTGCATGTTAGGAAAAAATTCTTTACAGTGAGGGTGGTGAGACACTGGAACAGGTTGCCCAGAGAGTCTGTTGATGCCCCTTCCCTGAAGGTGTTCAGGGCCAGGTTGGATGAAGCCTTGAGTAACCTGCTGTAGTGGGAGGTGTCCCTGCCCATGGCAGGGGGGTTGGAACTAGGTGATCTCGAAGGTCATTTCCAAGCCAAACCATTCTATGTATTTATGTCCCTTCTAGCCTGGCACTCTACTTGTGTGTCTGCTTTAATAATGACAGCAATCCAGCCTGTCACTCTTCTCTCATTCCAAATTAAGGTGACATTTTACAACCTCACACCAGGTTTGCATCTTACAATTCAACTGCAGCTATTCAAATGAGAGAGAATAAATTCAGCATAACATCCTTTTGGCATCAGAAGCTTATGCTTCTACTGTTGGCACCTCAGTGATCATGAGATGCACTTTCTCAATGTGTTATGTGAACATCTGCAACATCCAGTACCTGAAGAGGGTTACAGGAAAGCTGGGGACTATTTACAAAGGTCTGTGGTGACAGGACGAGGGGAAGTAGTTTTAAACTAGAGCAGGATAGATTTATACTGGACATCAGGAAGAAACTCTTCACTATAAGGGTGATGAGACACTGAAAGGGGTTGCCCAGAAAGGTTGTGGGCCTCTCATCCCCGGAAGTGTTTAAGACCAGGCCAGATGAGGCTTTGAGCAACCTGTTCTAGTAAGAGGATGAAGAGAGACCTTATTGCTCTCTACAACTCTGTGAAAGAAGACTGGAGTGAAGTGGGAGTTGATTTTTTTTTTTCTTCCTACTATCAGGTGACAGAACAAGAGGAACTGGACTGAAATTGTGACAGGAGAGGTTTAGGTTGGAGATCAGGAAAAATTCATTTGCTGCAAGAGTGGTCAGGCATTGGAACAGGCTGCCCAGGGAGGTGGTGGAGTCACTGTCCCTCAAGGTGTCCAAGAATCATGTGGCCATGGCACTTTGGGTTCAATGACCTGCTTGTATGCCATTTGATGCTTGGACTTGATGGTCTTAGAGGTCTTTTCTAACCCAAACAATTCTATGACTCATTGACATTTGTCACCCTGGATCCTCTTAGAAAAACCATGTGTTGAAGGAAAGCAGATTGGCTTGGCTGTCAGTTGCTGATTTAGCCCCCATCCCATATATTCTGATTGAATTTGGCTACTCTAGCCAAGCCCTGCTTGGATGATTGGCATTTTTAAAAGAGACTAGCAAATATCAGATGACAAATGATTTCCATCTACTGCAGATTTATGAAGCTGTGGATTTATAAACATTTTCATGACTAGACCACAGCTATCTAAATATTTCCTAACAAAGAAAAACAGGGGCTCCCCAGGAGTGAAGACTTCAGTACTGATTATTCCAGAAACTGGATGCAGGCCCACATCCAACACTTGACATATCTTTGCTCTGTCCCTTCACCCACAGAATCACAGAAACATTCAGTTTGGAAAAGACCCTCAGGATCAGCAAGTCCAGTTGATATTCCTGCTCTACAAGCTTCACCCCTAAACCATATCCTCAAGCACCACATCCAAACGACCTTTAAACACCTCCATAATTGGTGACCCAGCCACCTCCCTGGGCAGCCCATTCCAGTGCCTGACCACTTCTGCTGTGAAAAAATGTTTCCTATTGTCCAGCCTAAACCTACCCAGTCACAGCTTGAGGCCATTCCCTCTTGTTCTATCACTACTCACCTCTGAGAAGAGACCAGCAGGAGCCTTGCCACAGCGTCCTTTCAGGTAGCTGTAGACAGCAATGAGGTCTCCCATCTGCCTCCTCTTCTTCACACTAACCATCCCCAGCTCCCTCTGTCACACTTCATCAGATTTATTCTCCAGGCCCTTCCCCAGCTTTGTTGCACTCTGCACTCACTCCAGCACTTCCATATTTGTCTTGCAATGAGGTGCCCAAAACCGAACACAATATTTGAGGTATGGCCTTACCAGAGCTGAGTACAAGGGGACAATCACCTCCCTGCTCCTGCTGGACACAGCATTTCTAATACAAGCCAGGATGCCATTGGCTTTCCTTGCCACCTGGGCACACTGCTTGCTCATACTGAGTTGCTTGTCAATTACAATTCCCAGGTCCCTTTCTGCCAGACAGCTTTCTAACCACGTTGCCCCAGGCCTGTAATATTGCTTCGGGTTGTTGTGGCACAAGTGCAGGACCTGGCATTTGGCCTTATTCTCTGGGCAGCCTGTGCCTGTGCTCTGTCACCCTCACTATAAAGAAATGTCTCCTCATGTTGAGGTGGAACTTCCAGTGTTCTAAATTGTACCACTTGTCCCTTGTCCTATTACTGGACACCACCAAAAAGAGACTGGTACCTTCATCTTGACAGCAACCCCTCAGGTATTTATAGACGTTGATAAGATCCTCTCTTATCAAAGAAATTCCTCCTCATAATTTGACGGAACTTCTGCAGAATCACAGAAAACATCCACTTGGAAGAGACCTCAAAGTTCATCCAGTCCAACCTTTGACTCTGACCTTTAGTGGTCAACACTAACAGCTAGGTCCACACACTGCTTAAACACCTCTAGGGACAGTGACTCCACTACTGCCCTGGGCAGAGCTTTCCAATGTTTGATAACTTTTTCTGTGAAGAAGTATCTCATCCAGCCTGAACCTCCCCTGATGCAGCTTGAAACCATTGCCTCTAGTCCTGCTGCTTGCCATCAAGAAGAAGATGCTCATGAAAGACTTTGGTTTCACTGGACCTGCAAAGTGTGACACATTTGAGTATCACCAAGAAAGCCCTAGCTAGCTGTGACCCTGAACGGAGGTGTGACCTTCAGGCATGGTACAATAACAATGACAGCAGAGTGTTTATTACACAGCAGAGAGTGGGAAGTATAGCAAGAGTGTATGAGTTACTAAGACGAGTGCTGACAACACCACAGAGACCCTGTCAGGGAGGTATGACTGCATTCCTGGAAAACTGCAGACCAATGCCTACAGGAAGCTTCAGAGCAATCCCCCTGGAACAGCCTCTCTTTCACAGCATCTGCTTTTCAGGTCTAGCTCATCCTTGACCTCCAGACAAAGTGTGTAAATCAACAACTGTGCAGAATGCGAATGGAAGCAAAGGGTAAGCAAGAGGGTGGAGACTCCCCTTTTACAAGGAATCACATGGGAAAGACAAGGGGGTCTGGGTGGATGAGAAGCTCAACATGAGCCTGCAGTGTGCACACACGGCTCAGACAGCAACTGTGTCCTGGGCTGCATTAAGAGAGGCATTACGAGCAGGACAAGGGAGGGGATTCTCCCCCTTTACTCTGCTCTTGTTAGACCCCACCTGGAGTACTGTGTGCAGTTCTGGAGCCCCCAGCACAAGAAGGACATGGAACTGTTGGAGAGAGTCCAGAGGAGGGCCACGAAGATGATCAGAGGGCTGGAGCACCTCTGCTATGAGGACAGGCTGAAAGAGTTGGGGCTTTTCAGCCTGGAGAAGAGAAGGCTTCGGGGAGACCTTATAGCAGCCTACCAGTATCTGAGGGGGGCCTACAGGAGGGCTGGGGAGGGGCTGTTCACAAGGTCTTGTAATGACAGAACAAGAAGGAATGAGTTCAAATTGGCAGAGGGGAGATTTGAATGGAATGTTAGGAAGAAATTCTTCACAGTGAGGGCGGTGAGGCACTGGAACAGGTTGCCCAGGGAGGTTGTGGCTGCTCCCTCCCTGGATGTGTTCAAGGCCAGGCTGGATGAGCTCTTGAGCGTCCTGATCTAGTGGGAGGTGTCCCTGCCTATGGCAGGGGGTTGGAACTGGATGATCTTTGAGGTCTCTTCCAACCTAGACCATTCTATGATTCATTCCATTCTATTCTATACTGCTGGGGAGATTCCTGATTGGACTCCAGATGCAAATGTTTCCCCATGAGAACAGTTAGACATTGGAATCACACAGAACCACAGAAACATCCAGGTTGGAAATGGCCCTCAGGATCACCAAGTCCAACCTATAACCCTACTCTACAACCATATCACTAAGCACCACATCCAAGCAATCCTTAAACATGTCCAGGCCCTTCAGCTAGCTGTAGACAGCAATCATCTCCCAAGGGAAGCAGTGGATTCCCCCACATTGGACAGTTTGAAAATTCATCTCAACAGGGTGCTGGACCAGCTCATTTCAACTACACTATCATCTAAAAGGGTTGGACCAGAAGATCCTTGGGGTCCCTTCCAACCTCGTGTTCTGCAATTCACCCAGCTCAGCTTTCAAAGCCTGAATTCTGAGGCTCTGGGAGTGTTCCTGTATGTAACCCACTTGGTCCTACCTCACACTTTTTGACTAAGGGCTTTCCTGAACTGCCAGCAACCACCAGCTGTTGATTAGGCATGGTCTCATCAGAGTGCAGCTTGAAAAAGCCCCTATCATCATGACTTGGAGCTTGATACCATTCCCAGGGGGCAACCTGGCACTTGTTGCAAACGCTCTGTTCTCTGGGGGCAGCAGACAGGAGGATGAGGACCAAAAACAGTATCATTACCTGTATGAGGGTGCACATACCCTCACCTGTAAACCAGACCTTAGTAGTGATGAGGATCCTGAGGATTTGGCTGAACAACTGAAGAAGGAAGAAAGGAGGGAAGAAAGGAAACTCCAAAGCAATTGAATGAATGCAAACCTGAACCTGAGTGTATTTATGGATAATTATTTGAAAGATACTGAGTTCTGGAGTCTGTCTAAAGAAAGGCAACAAAGCTGGTGAAGGGTCTGGAGAACAGATCTGATGAGAAGCAGCTGAGGGAACTGGGATTGTTTAGTCTGGAGAAGAGGCTGAGGGGAGACCTCCTTGCTTGCTACAACTCCCTGAAAGGAGGTTGTAGTGAGGTGGGGGTTGGTGTCCTCTCTGTAGCATCAGGTGACACAATGAGAGAAAATGGCCAGAGATTGTGCCAGGGGAGGTTTGGGCTGGGTGCTAGGAAATGTTTAATTTTTTTTTTCTGCAAGTGTGATTAGGCATTGGAACAGGCTGCCCAGGAAGGTGGTGGAGTCACTATCCCTGGAGACAAATTAAAAGATGTGCATGTTGTGCTGTGAGACGTGGTTTAGTGGTAGTGGCTTAGCAGTAGCAGTGGGGTTGTGAGCTCTAGGCAAGAGGCTGGACTTGATCTCAAAGGTCTCTTTCACCCTTAATAGTTCTATGGTTCTATGTAAGCAGCAGGAACCTTTGCAGAATTGCAGAATGTTAGGGGCTGGAAGAGTCCTCAAAAGATCATCAGGTCCAACCCTCCTGCCAGAGCAGGATCACCAATACCAGATCACACAGGAATACATCCAGGCAGGTCTTGAATATGTCCAGAGAGGGAGACTCTACAGCCACCCTGGGCAGCCTGTTGCAGTGTTCTGTCACACAGTGAAAAAAACTCTTTCTCATGTTTCCATGGAACTTCCTATGCCTCACCTTCCACCCATTGCCCCTTGTTCTGTCCTCAGGCACCACCAGGAAGAGCCTGGCTCCATCCTCCTGGCACTCACCCTTTACACATTTAGAAACATTGATGAGGTCGCCTCTCAGTCTTCTCTTCTCCAAGCAGCAGAGCCCCAGCTCCCTCAGTCTCTCCTCGTAAGAGATTTCCATTCCCTTAATCATCTTTGTGGCTCTGTGCTGGACTCTCTCAAGCAGTTCTATGTCCCTCTTGAACTGGGGGGGCCCAGAACTGGACACAGTACTCCAGATGCAGCCTCACCAGGGCAGAGTAGAGGGAGAGGAGAACTTCTCTCGACCTGCTAGCCACATCCCTCCTAATACACCCAAAATGGCATTGGCCTCCTGGCCACAAGAGCACATTGCTGGCTCATGGTCAACCTCCCATCCACTAGGGTGCCCAGGTCCTTTTCCCCTTCCCTGCTTTCCAACAGGTGAGTCTCCGACCTATACAGATCCCTGGGGTTGTTCTTTCCCAGATGCAAGACTCTACACTTGTCCTTGCTGAATTTCATTAAACTTCTCCCTGCCCAACCCTCCAGCCTGTCTAAGTCTCACTGAATGGGATGCTTCAGAGCAAAAGCCTTTCAGCTCCTGATTTACTTGTGGAAGTGTCCTGCAATTTTCCTCAACTGCTCAAAATTCTGGCAAATCTGTCCTAGGACACATGACTGTGGGAATGTGTAATAAATAGCTGGCCCTGCCTTTTGTCATGTTTGGGAGAGCAGGAACACACTCTTGGATTTTGAGAAATCTGTTGGGCAAGGCTCAGATGTGTGAAGGAACATGAGCAAACAGTGCAGCTGTTGGACACAGTTTCCTTTGATTCCTCACATTTGAATAAATTAATTACTATTTTTCTTCAGAAGGAGGCACAAAAATCGAGTGAGAGGCAAGTAAAGGTGCTTTCTTGATAATCGATCCATTCTTTTGTCGTTTTCAGTAGTTTTATTTACAAATGCCCATTCTGCATAAGCTTTAAAAGGCCTCAGCTTCTAACAAAGCCATGTCCTCATTGAGGCTGACCTGGAGCAGACCTCTATTTACCCAGTATAAAGATGCTAATTATTTTGTGTGTAGGCCTTAACATGATTACAGTGAGCATGGACACTGCTTGTTGTTAGAGCAATCTGAATTAAATTATCCTTGTGCCAGCATAATTAGGATCCCCCTTCCACCTCACCATGAGTTTATTGGGCTGGTATTTTAATGTAACATTTCAGCAGCTTGGTTAAAACCAGCAACAATTTCACTTGTGCACCTGCTAATGTGTGCGTGTTGGAGGGACAGGAAAGCAAATGACACTTCCTAAGCAGACTCTGAGGAGGGAGGTGTCAATCACAGAATTGCAGAGGCTGGAAGGGACCTCTGGAGATCCAGTCCAACCTCTCTGTCAAGGTAGAAACACCTAGAGAAGGTCACACAGCAGCATACCTACACATCTTTGAAATATCTGCAGGGGCAGTGACTCCACCACCTCCCTGAGCAGCCTGTTCCAATGCCTGAACACTCTTGCAGCATTTTTCCTAATTTTTGCCTAAATCTCCCCTGGCACAATTTGAGGCCATTTCCTCTTATTATAAGAGCACTCATCAAATTGGAGGGGTGGGCAGGCTGGGGACAATCTATTTTAGGAACCAAAAATGAACTCAATGACGATATCTAGCATAGAGCAGCCCTACAGACACCTTCAGAGTTGTTGGTTGTTTTTTTTTTTTGGTTAGTTTGGGGGTTTTTTGGGTTTTGTTTTGGTTTGTTGTTTTGTTGGGTTTTTTTCTTTTAAAAGAAGGAGGGAAGGAAAGAGAGAAGAGAAGGAGAAGGGAGGAGAAGGAAGTAGAACAGAATCACAGAATTAACCAGGTTGGAAAAGACCTTCGAGATCACCCAGTCCAATCTATCACCTAACACCTTCTAATTAGCTAAACCACGGCACTAAGTGCCTCATCCAGCCTCCTTTTAAACACCTCCAGGGATGGTGACTCCACTACCTCCCTGGGCAGCCCATTCCAATGCCAATCACTCTTTCTGTGAAGAACTTCTTCCTAACATCCAGCCTAAACCTGCCCTGGAGCAGCTTGAGGCTATGTCCTCTTGTTCTGTCACCAGCTGCCTGGTAGAAGAGATTAACCCCGCCTGGCTCCAGCCTCCTTTCAGGTAGGTCTAAAGAGCCATAAGGTCTGCCCTGAGCCTCCAGGCTGAACACCCCCAGCTCCCACAGCCGCTCCTCGTAGGGCTGTGCTCCATCTCCCTCACCAGCCTTGCTGCCCTTCCCTGGACCCGTACAAGCACCTGAAGAAACAAGGAAAGAGAAGAGGATAGGAAAGGGAGGGAGGGAGGGAGGAGAGGAAAGGAAAGGAGAGAATTTGAGAATTCAACTTCAACTGGAAAAAAAAAAAAAAAGTGGAGATCTTGATGCGATGTGTGCCCGTTCCCCGTGGCACATGCGCAGCATAAACCTAAGCGTACGAACTTACGAAACAGCCCTCGGAAGCTAAGCTGACATTATAGGGCACGGACTAAGTAGTTTACTGAAGTAGTGCACCACAGAGACAGCAAGAGGGCGTGCGAAATAGTCTGCTTTGGCTTTGCCCACACCGACAGGGCACTTCATTTGAAGCAGAGGAACAAACCCCATTCATTGCTTCTGCATCGGTCTCCCCGATGAGAGTGCCACCCAAATGCCGTCAGCAGCGCTGGGTGCTTTGCACCCACCTGGCTTTCGCCGCGTCCGAGTTTCGGAAGAATTCTTCACTCCTAACTCCGGCGCTGCCAGCACAGGCGGAGGCAGGCGGCTGGAGAGCAGCCATGGGAGCTTTCTCAGCTATTGATTTCTCTTCCCACTAGATGGCCCAAGTCTCTACCCGTCAGCTTCCCCGAACGTATCGCAGCTCTGCCGAGCAATCCACGCCGACAGCCTGACACGCCAGCAGTGGGAAACCTCCTCCCTGTTCTGCTGCCGCTGCTGTGGCTGAGTGCTCTGCTGGGGAAATCCCATCCTCTGTCTCCAGGGATAGAGCGGCAGCTCCCAAGCCCTACCATGGGAGCCACTTCACGTACAAATACCCACCAGAGAACGACGGAGACTCCCTTTTTATGAGGAGTCCCATGGAAAAGACAAGGGGTAATGGGGGCAAGTTACTCCTGGGGAGATTCTGATTGGAATCCAGAAGGAAATCACAGGATGTCAGGGGTTGGAAGGGACCCAAGGAGATCATCGAGTTCAACTCCCCTGCCAGAACAGGACCATACAATCTAGCACAGATCACAGAGAGGAATGCATCCAGATGGGCCTTGAAAGTCTCCAGAGGAGACTCCACAACCTCTCTGGAGAGCCTGTTCCAGTGCTCTGTGACTCTTACAGTAAAGAAGTTCCCCCCTGTGTTGAGGTGGAACCTCAATTTACAACCTGCAATTCATACCCATTGCTCCTTGTCCTGTCACAAAGAGCAAGTGAGAAGAGCCTGTCATCCCCCTCCTGACCAGCCCTCAGATGTTTATAAACAATTATTAAATCTCCTCTCAGTCTTCTCTTCTCCAGTCTAAAAAGTCCCAGGTCCCTCAGCCTCTCTTCATAAGGCAGTGCTCCAGTCCCCTCATCATCCTTGTAGTTTCACCAATGATCTTAAATTCCAACCCAAACCATTCTATGATTCTGAACCAGACAGGAAAAGAAAAGAAAAGAAAAGAAAAGAAAAGAAAAGAAAAGAAAAGAAAAGAAAAGAAAAGAAAAGAAAAGAAAAGAAAAGAAAAGAAAAGAAAAGAAAAGAAAAGAAAAGAAAAGAAAAGAAAAGAAAAGAAAAGAAAAGAAAAGAAAAGAAAAGAAAAGAAAAGAAAAGAAAAGAAAAGAAAAGAAAAGAAAAGAAAAGAAAAGAAAAGAAAAGAGAAAAGACCAAAAACAAAATACCCACAGCCCACTGTAAATATATTTACCTGCAGTTACAGAGCAGGAAGGATTAGTATATTTCAGGCAAAGAAAAAAAGAAAATGCCACCTAGTCAGCAGTGAGGACCACTGATACAAAAGTGGGAACAAAGCAGCATGGAAGCAAAATCAGTGTTTGTTTGAGTTGAGGAACTCAGCTCAAGGTAAATTACAAAGCACCACATTCCCTCAGAGGCTTCATAGAATCATAGAATTGTTTGGGTTGCAAAAGACCTCTAAGGTCAGTAAGTCCAACCATCAATCTAACACCCCCATAGATGTGAAACCACGTTCTGAAGTGCCATGTCCACACTTCACACTACGACAGGAATCAGAAGCAGAGAAGAGAAAAACCTCTTCTGTTACAGATTTTATGACGTGAGCAGCAACTTGCATTACACTTGCGCTGCTCTCAATTGTGTGTCAAAATCATACAGCCTAAGGAATCCATGGCCTTATAGTAGAGGCATAAAATATACATACACATCATTAAAATTGCATTCCTTTTGTTCAGTCTTCAACACAAGACATTGCCTTGAAGAGAAACCTTGAATACTGTGTTCAGCTTTGCACCCCTCATTACAAGGACACTGAGGTGCTGGAGTGTGTTCAGAGAATGTCAACGAAGCTGCTGAAGGGTCTGGAGAACAGGTCTGGTAAGGAGCAGGCCCTGTCCCTGGAGACATTAAAGGTCAGACATGATGTGACCCTGGTCAGCCTGATTTAGTTGGAAGTGTCCCCAGTCACTGTATGGTTGTTGGACCAGATGACCTCTGAGGATACTTTCCAACCCAATGCAATCTGTGAACCTGTGAAACTTGAAAACCTCCAGCAATGAGGATGTTCTGACGATGTTTACGTTCCTTGGAAAGAACTTTGTTCTGAAGCAAATCAATGTGAAATAGGAACCATCCTCCTGTCTGCTGTAGCAAAGACTTCAACAACACAGCAGGTGTAAGTAGCTGCTCTTTGAGAGAGCAGTAACAACTGAGCTGCAACTAAACCAGTTTGCATGACTTGGCCATGCAGGACAGTGAAGAATGTTGATGTGACACACTCAGATGTATGCCTTTTCTGCCTTTTGTGAGTAAAGAGTATCACTAAGGATGTTTTCAACAGAAAAAAAAAATATAAAATAAAATCCACTTTCTTCCAGAAAAAGCAGAATGAACATGCAGAAAGGGTGATGACTAATGCTGGACAAATTAATTTTGTTGTTTTATTAAAAGCCTCAAGTGAACCTGTTTGGTTTATTTTCAGGAAACAGTACTCTTTCCTGATGAGTGATTTGTACTAATGGCATTCTTAGAAACCCCTCAAATGATCAGTCTGGAGGGTTGTCATAGAATCATAGAATTGTTTCAGTTGGAAAAGAACTCTAAGATCATCAAGTCCAACCTTCAACCTTACACAGCTGTGGCTACTAAACCATGTCCCAAGGTGCTATGTCCAAATGTTTCTTGAACACATCCAGTGATGGTGGCTCCACCACATCCCTGGGCAACCTGCTCCAGTCAAGATCAGACAATAGTTCCTTGACCAAACTGGCAAAAACTCAGTTTATAATTTCAAATAATTATCCATTTAAGAAAGAAAAGAAAAGATAAGAAAAAGAAAGAAAGAAAGAAAGAAAGAAAGAAAGAAAGAAAGAAAGAAAGAAAGAAAGAAAGAAAGAAAGAAAGAAAGAAAGAAAGAAAGAAAGAAAGACAGAAAGAAAGAGAGAAAGAAAAGAAAGAAAGAAACTGGAAAATTTGGGGTTTGTTTTAAATTAATATTATTTCCAGTTGTTTTGGAACCAAGAGGGTACCAAAACACTTCCTTACTGACTTTGCAAAAAAAAAATTTTTTCTGATTTCTTTTGCTTTACTGTTAAAAGCCAAAAAAAAGCTAGTCAGGCAGCTTTACATTCACTCAGCTGCTTTGAAGGTTTTTTCCCTTCCTCCCTTCCTTCCTTCCTCCCTTCCTTCCTTCCTTCCTTCCTTCCTTCCTTCCTCTCTTTCTCTTTCTCTTTCTCTTTCTCTTTCTCTTTCTCTTTCTCTTTCTCTTTCTCTTTCTCTTTCTCTTTCTCTTTCTCTCTTTCTTTCTTTTATTTATCTCTTCCTTTCTCTCTCTCTCTCTTTCTTTCTTTCCTTTTCCCTTCTTTCTTTCTCTCTTCTCCACTAGTTCAGCTAAAGCCTCAGGATCCTCATCACTACTAAGGTCCGTTTTACAGGTGAGGGTATGTGCACGCTCATACAGGTAATGATACTTTTTTGGTGCTCACCTTCCAAGACAGAGCATCAGCAAAACTCCCGTACCTCATGTCTGCTACCAACAGTGGACAGAGCATTTGCAACAGGTGGCAGTTTTGGTAGGATGATGCCTTTCAATACATTCAGCCAGAAAATTCCCCCTGGGAATGGTATCAGACTCCACTGGGGCTTTTTCAAGATGCACTCTGACAAAACCATGCCTAACCAACAGCAGGTGGTTGACAGCATTTCAGGAAAGCCCTTAGTCAAAAAGTATGAGGTGGGACCAAGTAGGTTGCATAGAGGGGCGCTCCCAGAGCCTCAGAATTCAGGCTTTGAAAGCTGGGCTGGATGAATCCCTGAACACAAGGTTGGAAGGGACCCCAAGGATAATCTGGTCGAACTTTTGTAGATGATAGTGTAGTTGAAATGAGCTGGCCCAGCACCCCATCACAATGAATCTTCAAACTGTCCAATGGATCTTGAAACTATATGAATTTCTGACTGCTTTTTTTCTGTAGGGAAATTTTTCCTAATATCCAACCTAAACCTCCCTAGACACAATTTCAGGACATTTCTTCTCATTCTATCACCTGATACTAGGGACAAGAGACTCACTCCCACCTGGCTCCAGCCTCCTTTCACAGAGTTGTGGAGAGCAATGAGGTCTCCCCTCAGACTCCTTTTCTCCAGAAATATGGTTATTTGCAGGTGGTGAAGAAAGAACATAAATACAAATCTGATTTGCCATTTCATTTGTAATGCTAGAGATGGCTGTGGCACAGAGCAGAGGCAATGAATATTGCTCCTGCTGGAGTGCAAACAAGAAAGGCAAATGCATGGTCTGCTCTGACCTCTTGCCTTCATTACCCAGCACAATATCTGAAATCATACCATGCTTCTGATAGCAGCAACCAGTGGCTGGATTTGCATCCACCCAGTCAGAGCTAAATTGCTATGATTCAGCTACCTCCTTCCTTTCTCTCTTGAACATAACCTGTCTCCTAGCTAGACTGCTGCCTTTCCAGTTGGGAATAAGCCACTGTTTTAAAGAAAAAAGAACTGTGTGGGTGGAATGAAATGCTTGGAGGATGTATGCTTTGCCATTTAGGTTTTTTTTTTTCCCCCCCGATAAAGAAATGGTGCAAAAATTTATGCCAGAATCCAAAGCAGAAACTCAAGTGTACAACTGCATCTTTGAGATAAAAAGGGCAGAACACAAGGCCCAAGTTTCCAGACTAACTCATAGAATAGGTTGGTTTGGAATGGACCTTAAAGATATCTAGTTTGAGCCCCCTTCCAATGGACATGGGCACCTCCCACTAAACCAGGTTGGTCAAGGCCTCATCCAACCCAGCTTTGAGCACTTCCAGGAAGAGAACATCTACAACTTCCCTGGGCAACCTGTTCCAGTGTCTCACAAGCCTCACTGTCAAGAATTTCTTCCCAATTTCCAGCCTAAATCTCCCCTCTGCCAGCTCAAAGCCATTGTCTCTTATCCTATTGCTACAAGCCCAGGTGATCAGTGCTAACTAGTTCAAATGTTTCAATGGTAACAATAAAGTGATATTCCTGTACAGAGAAGGCAGCAATTCATGCAGTCCCAACACAAGTGATATAGACCTGCTGGAGAAGGTCCAAAGATGATCAAAGGGCTGTACCACCTGTTCTTTGAAGACAGGCTGAAAGAATTGAGGCTGTTCAGCCTGGAGAAGAGAAAGATCTGGGGTGACCTTATAGCTGTGTTTCAGTAACTGATGGCTGTGGAGGAACTGTTTAGAAGAGCTTGTAGCAATAGGACAAGGGGCAATGGCATGACCTGATGGCAATGGTAAGAACACCAAATTGGAAGCTAGCAAGGGGTTACCATGCTGGGAGAACACCACCTACATGCTGTGCAAATGGCCGAGCCTTTTCAAGAGACTTGGGAGAATCACAAGACATTAAGCACAAGCATCTCTAACTGGTCATGGATTTAAATTCAAAGTTCGTCTATCAGTACCTTGCTTTCAGCTTAACCTTGCTCTCTAATTCTAGAACAGGCTGCCCAGAGAAGTGGTTGGATCACCATCCTGGAAGTATTTCAAAGCCATCTAGATATGGTGCTCAAGGATATGGTGTAGTAGTAGCACTGGTAGAGTCAGATAACGTTTGGAATTGATGATCTTGAAGATATTTTCCAGAGATGGTGTTTTGGTGATTAGGAAGAGTATTGCAGGCAGTAAGGAACAGAACTATCAGTAGATATCAACAAGTCTGCACATGAAGGCATATGGTAGTATAGCACCTGTGGCATTCATCAGGTGGGTGGGAGACAGAAACAAATTTACTCAGGTAGAATAGGAGTTTGCATCACTATTCCTGCAGGCAAGCATGAGGTTTGACCACAGAGTTCTAAGATATACCACTTTTCTTCCAAATACTTCCCTCCATGACAAATGATAAGTGAGGGATGTTTGGTACATATAAACAGTGGGTTTGACAGTAAAGAAAAACAGTGTTCAGCTCTATTCCTGCATCACTTAGTCCTTTACAAAAATATTGGTCTAGCCCAGAAGGAACCTCTCAGCACATTTTGGTGTGAAACTGAAACAGAGAAAATGAGAGAGATGATTTTGCAATTCTGCTCTGCTCTGGTTGAGACCTCACCTGGGGTGCTGTGTCCAGCTATGAGGCTCTCAACACGAGAAAAACATGGACCTGCTGGAGCAGATCCAAAGGAGGCCATGAGGATGATTAGAGGGCTGGAGCACCTCTCCTGTGGAAACAAGCTGAGAGAGTTGGGGCTGTTCAGCCCAGAGAAGAGAAGGCTCTGAGGTGACCTCAGTATATATATATATATGTATATATATATACTGTATAGCAGTATTTCCATATCTGAAGGGGGCCTACAGAAAGACTGGGGATGAACAGTTTAGAAAGGCTTGTGGTGATAGGATGAGGGGCAATGGTTTGAAACTGGCTGGGCAGATTTAGGTTGGACATCAGGAGGAAGTTCTTCACAGTGAGAGTGGTGGAACACTGGAATAGGTTGCCCAGGGATGTCGTTGAGGCTCTGTCCCTGGAGACATTTAAGATCAGACTTGACGTGGCTATGAGCAGTCTGATCGAGTTGGAGGTGTCCCTGTTCACTGCAAGCAGGTTGGATAAGATGATCTTAGAGGGTCTCTTCCAACCTGATGCAATCTGATTGTCAAATATGGCATCAGGAATTTGCAATTTGTTCTACAAAGAGGGAAACGGAAGTAGCAGAGATGTTCTTCCATCAAGGTAAAATCACAGATTCACAGAATGAGAGGTTGGAAGGAACCCTAACAATCACCTGGTCCAACCTTTCTATGTGATAATGTAGTTGAAATGAGCTGGCCCAGCACCCTTTCAAGCTGAGTCTTCAAACTGTCCAGTGTAGGGAAATCCACTGCTTCCCTTGGGAGAAACAAAAATTGAAACTTTCTATTACACCAAAGAAGCCAAGAACCATAAGTTCAGGCTACACTGCCAGTCAAACCGATGTTCAAGATGGCCAGCACTGAGCCTGAGGACTGCACAAAGGCACATGTTCAAAACTAAGACTGCAGCCTTCGCTGATACAGTCACCAAAGGCAACTGCCCAGCACCTTTGAAGTGCTCCTTTGAACCATGGTCTCAGGATCCAGGCCAAGAAAGAAACAAATCTCTGCCTCCACCGAGCTTTGCAACCTGTCCTCAGGTAGCTAAATCTCAAGGCACCTCAACTAATTACAGTTCCACAAGCAAACTATTGGAGAAAAGAGCTTGAAAAAGTAAAACATTGCCATCACTTCTGACACACAGATATTTATGATCTCATCTCTGTCTGCAGGATCAATACTTCCACCTAGAGGTGGTTTTCCATACGAATGTCAAATTCGTATTGAAGATTTTGCGGACCCATCCTGCAGAAATGAAAGGGTGGGAGACTGGAGAAGGCTCCTGCCTGCAGCCAATTATTCCAGTTTGACAGGACTCCTTTCTCTTTTTGAGTTCTGCCCTATCATTTCCCTCTGATTCACTCACACTTCAGGGTCAGAGTCATGTACAGACCCAGTGCAAAGATTAGACACTGTCAGAAGGTTACCTGGTGAGGCCAGCTGCTGCTTCAGAGGAGTTTTTAAAATCAAACATTGTCTTTCCTGGTTTGCTGGAGGGCTAGAGACACCTCACATTTTAATTGATGGTCACAGAATGGTAGGGGTTGGAAGTGACCTCTGGAGAATGTCCAGTCCAACCCTCTTGCCAAGGCACGGTCACCTGGAGAAGGTCACACCGGACCATGTCATAGAATCATAGAATGGTTTAGGTTGGAAGAGACCT
>VWZI01021731.1:564573-596351 GCA_013396835.1 Psilopogon haemacephalus
GTGTTATGTTTGCCTTTTTCCAGTCAGCAGGAACTTCACCAGTCTGCCATGACCTTTCAAATACGATGGACAAGGGTTTGGCAACTTCATCTGCCAGTTTCCTCAGGACCCTCGGGTGGATCTCATCAAGCCCCATGGACTTGTGCACGTTCAGGTTCTTTAGGTGCTCACGAACATGATCTTCAATTACAGTGGGCAGGTCTTCACTTCCCCAGACCTTACTTTTGCCCTCTGGAGTTTGGACATCGTGGCTGGAGCACTTGCTGCTGAAGACTGAGGCAAAGAAGTCATTGAGCACCTCAGCCTTATCCATGGCCCCTGTCACCAGCTCTCCATTTCCCTTCTGAAGGGGTCCCACGTTCTCCCTAGTCCTCCTTTTCTCACTGATATACCTGAAAGAATTCTTCTTGTTCCCCTTAATGTCCCCAGCCAGATTCAACTCCAGCTGTGCTTTAGCTTTCCTGACCTGATCTCTGCTTCCACAAACAATGTCTTTGTATTGGTCCCAGGTTCCCTGTCCTTTCTTCCACTCCCTGTAGGCTTTCCTCTTGCATCTAAGCATGTCCAGGAGTTCTCCATTCATCCATGCAGGCTTCCTTGCATTCTTACCTGCCTTCATGTCCAGGTGGGTTTGGAATGTCTCCAGAGATGGAGACTCCAGCATCTCTATGGGCAGCCTGTTCCAGGGCTCCAGCACCTTTAAATTAAAAAAGTTCCTCTTCGTGTTTAAATGGAACTTCCTATGTTGGTGTTTGTGCCCATTACCCCTTGTCCTGTCACAGGGCACCAGTGAAAAAGACTGGTATTGATCAGCAGTGAGGAGATACCCCTCAGCCTGCTCTTTTCCAGACTAAAAAGACTCAGGTCTCTCTGTCTTCCCTCGCCCAAGAGAAGTTATGATTCCCTTGGCATCTCTGCAGCATTTTTCTGCTCCAGTCCTTCCAGAACCTGGGAGCCCAGAACTAGACAAACTAAGTCTCTCCTTGGAAGGGATGGACTCCTCCCTGCAGCACAGGAGGAGACATCTGCAAATCTTCATTCTTAAAACATGCTTTATAAGTGTTGTACAAGCCCCTCCTCATCCATTAGAACTCACCTCAAGCCAGTAAATGCTCCAAACACCAGCAGCTATGGCAGAGAACTGTGCACCAAACACTAAGGGCTACCATGTCCACTCAGTGAAGCAAGCCTTACAGATAACAAGGATTAATCTGAATGCAACTCAGAAAAAAGTAAGGTCAATATCAAAGAAATTAAGCAATTACAGGAGGGCTGGGGAGGGACTGCTCACAAGGTCTTGTAATGACAGGACGAGGGGGAATGGGTTCAAACTGGCAGAGAGGAGATTTGAACAGGGTGTTAGGAAGAAGTTCTTCACAGTGAGGGTGGCGAGACAGTGGAGCGGTTGCCCAGGGAGGTTGTGTCTGCTCCCTCCCTGGATGTGTTCAAGGCCAGGCTGGATGAGGTCTTGAGCAACCTGATCTAGTGGGAGGTGTCCCTGCCTGTGGCGGGGGGTTGGAACTGGATGATCTTTGAGGTCTCTTCCAACCTAAACCATTCTATGATTCTATGATTACTCTCTGAGTCTAGGAGGCTGAACTATGACAGCTGAAGAGACGAAATTTCTTGCCTGAAAGAGTGTTTAGGCATTGGAACAGGATACTCAGGGAGGTGGTAGAGTCACACACAAGCCAGTGTGTGCCCAGGTAGCCAAAAAGACCACCAGTATCATGGCCTGGATAAGGAATGGTGTGGCCAGCAGGAGCTTGGAAGTGATTCTGTACTGGTGAGGCCACACCTCAAATACTAGGTTCAGTTTTGGTTACTTTGCTCCAAGAAGGATATTGAGGTGCTGGAGCATGTCCAGAGAAGGGCCACAAAGCTGGTGAATGGTCTGTAGCTGGTGAGGAGCAGCTGAGGTAGCTGGGGTTGTTTAGTCTGGAGAAGATGAGGCTGAGGGGAGATCTCAGTGCTCTCTATGACTCCTTGAAAGTAGGTTGGAGTGAGGTGGGGTCAGTCTCTTCTTCCTAGTATCAGATGATGAAATGAGAGGAAATCGCCTGAAATTGTGCCAGGGGAGGATTAGGTTGGACATTAGGAAATATTTCTTTGCTGCAAGAGTGGTCGGGCATTGGATCAGGCTTCTCAGGGAGGTGATATAGTCACTGTCCCTGGAGGTGTTCAGAACTTGTGTGGACATGGCACTCTGTGACATGGTTTAATTGCCATGGTGGTGTCAGGTTGAGCCAATGATTTAAGAGGTTTTTTTCCATTCAAACCAATTCTGTGATTTTGTGACTCTAAAGCATTACAGAGATGAAGTCACTGCCCACATCTTAGATTTCTATAGGGGAAGTAAGCAGTAAGCAAAGCATGAATCCATAGAGTCATGGAATGGGTTGGGTTGGAAGACATCTTAAAGATCATCTCTTTCCAAGACCCTGCCATGAGCAGGGACACCTCCCACTAGACCAGCTTACTCGAAGCCTCATCCAACCTGGCCTTGAACACTCCCAAGGAGGAGACATCAGTTACTTAAAATTGTGCTATGCACAGTGTAAGGGAACAGTTAACCAGCTAGGCCCATGGTACATTTGATAGTAGGGAGGATGAGGATGAGGAAGATTAAGGATTGTAGAAACACAATGTTGTAACAATTCAGCTGAGTTGTATGCATGTCCTGGTGGTTTCACCCATGCTTCTTCCTTTTTTTTCTTTTTTTCTTTAAGCAATCATGCTGGACTCAGTCCTGGTCTCTCTGAGATGAATGGAAAAGAATGTTGACTCACTTTGTGTGGGCACGGTGGAAGAAAGTGGCAGGGTTTGTTGGGTTTGGTTTTTTTTGGTGAGTTTTTGTTTGTTTTTTTGCTTTTGTTTTTTTTTTTTTCAGAGGGAACTTAAATATAACAGGCTGTGTGGACCAGCGTAGTGAAAGACGACTGAGGCTGCCGTGCAAAAAGGGTTGGCGGTGTTGTGATTTCCTTCAAAAAAAGAATCTAGAGCAGAAAAAAAAATATTGTAGGTGGGTTGGGACTTCATTGAGGGGTGAGGGCTGGCAGAGTGAAAAACAGCCACTTTGGAATGTTAAGCAGATAGGACAGCATGTCCTTGAGTAGTCGCAAGGACTACTAAACTGGGAATAAGGGAAGTTCTGGTTTATTCCCAAATTTATGGGCATTTAAAATCAATTTACAAACTCTCTTTTTAATGCTCTCCTGTGATAGGACAAGGGGCAATGGATACAAACTAGAACACTGGAAGTTCTTCCACAACAAGAAGAAAAGTTTCTTCACTGTAAGGGTGCTGGAGCCCTGGAACAGGCTGCCCAGAGATGTTGTGGAGTTTCCTTCTCTGAAGACTCTCAAGACACATCTGGATGTGTTTCTGTGTGGCCTGTCCTAGGTGATCCTGCTTTGTAAGGGCTATTGGACTCAATCATCTTGAGAGGCCACTTCCAACCTCTAACATTCTATGATTCTATGCTAGGCAAACCTGTACTGCCTTCTCCAAGACCCTTCTACATAGCTGTCCTTCAGGATTTCTCACTCCATGTTTCTCAAAGTATGTTTTAAGCTGAACACCCTCAATTGTTTTAGACCCACTCTGCCTCTCCCCTGTTATCACACAGGTGAGCTTGTGTCTGCTGAATCGCAGTATATGGCAGCAGGCTGGTGGCCACTCCATGCTGAGGTTTTCACCTTCCTGCTCCACAGTGCAGATCTATTCACAGCAGCACACACCCTGCACGTAGGGATCCTCACCTCTCCTGGTTGAGAGAAGACTTGGAAAAAGGCAATGAAGCTGGTGAGGGGTTTGGAGAGCATGTCTTATGAGGAGAGTCTGAGGGAGCTGGGGTTGTTTAGTCTGAAGAAAAGGAAGCTGAGAGGAGACCTCATTACCCTCTACAGCTACCTGAAAGGAGGTTGGAATGGCACCAGTGTTCATAGAATCATAGAATGGTTTAGGTTAAAAAAGACCTCAAAGATCATCCAGTTCCAACCCCCTGCCATAGGCAGGGACACCTCCCACTAGAACAGGTTGCTCAAGGCCTCATCCAGCCTGGCCTTGAACACATCCAGGGAGGGAGCAGCCACAACCTTCCTGGGCAACCCCTTCCAGTGTCTCATCACCCTCACTGTAAAGAACTTCCTCCTAACATTCAATTTAAATTTCCCCTGTGTCAGTTTAAACCAATTCCCCCTCATCCTGTCATTACAAGACCTTGTCAGTAGTCTCTCCCCAGCCCTCCTATAGGCTCCCTTCAGATACTGGAAGGCTACTATAAGGAATCCTCAAAGCCTTCTATTCTCCAGGCTGAAAAGCCCCAACTTTCTCANCACTGCTCTTGATGCAGCCCAGCACACAGTTGCTGTCTGGGCTGCACATGCACACTGTTGGCTCATGTTGAGCTTCTCATCAACCCAGACCCCCAGGTCTTTTTCCTCAGGGCTGCTTTCCAGCCACTTGCCACCCAGCCTGGAGTAGTGCTTGGGATTGCAGCGACCCAGTTTCAGGACCTTACACTTGGCCTTGTTGAATTTCATGAGATTGGCCTGGGTCCACCTCTCCAGCCTGTCCAGGTCCCTCTGGATGGATCCCTGCCCTCTAGCAAGTCGACTGTGCCACACAGCTTAGTGTCATCTGCAAACTTGCAGATTCCTCTGTCCATGTCACTGAGAAAGATGTTAAACAGCACTGGTCCCAGCACTGACCCCTGAGAGACGCCACTTGTCACTGGTCTGCAAGTGGACATTGTGCCCTTGATCACCACTCTCTGCATGTGTTTGCCTATTCACCCAAGTAACTAACATCAGAACAACAGCAAAGGCCTGAAATTGTGCCAGGGGAGGCTTAGGTTGGATGTTAGGAAACATTTCCTTCCTGAAAGAGTGGTCAGGCATTGGAACAAGCTGTCCAGGGTGGTGGTGGAGTTACTGTCCCTGAAGATGGCAAAGGAACATGTGTATGTGGCACATCGGGACATGGCTTAATGGCCATGGTGGTTTTAGGTGGATGATTGCACTCGATGATCTTAGAGGTCTTTTCCAACCTTCATGATTCTATGATTCTGTAAGTCCTCAACAATCATCTGCAGCAAGGCTTTGTACTCACATTATTGACAAAGGCATCTGCTCATTGGACACTGGAACGGGCTGCCCTGGGAAGTGGTGGAGTCACCATCCCTGGAGGTGTTTAAAAGATGCTTGGATGAAGAGATTAGGGATATGGCTTAACAGTTGTATGCAGGGAGATCTTAGGTTGTGATTGCACTTGGTGATCTTAAGGTCTTTTCCAACCAGGAGATGCTGTGTCTTTATGATGTATCAGTTGTCCAGTGCTCACAGCTCCCGTTCTAATACAAATAGTAAATAATGAGTAGAAATGGCAGGCAGTCACTAGGACTACATCTTACCCAGACTATAAAACTCAAAAACGACCAACAGAGAAACATTCCACTGCATAATTACAACTTGAAATATTCCAGGTATTTAGTAGTGTGAAGCAACATCAACAAAAAGAGTAATTACACTCAGGAATCAAAATAAATGAATTTTTGGTTGAAAATGGATAATTGAATAAATTGTGTTGAAAAGAGGCTGGCTATTTACTGGTTAAGTCAGAGACCCATGGCTTGCCAGAGCCATAGGTAAAGCTGCTGAGTAGGTGATGTGCTGCAGGCAATTTTTACTTTGTGCATAGCCCCAGTTTTAAGGGCATGATGCTGCCTGCAATCTATTGCCAGAGAATACCTGATTTGCAGCAACATTGTCCAACCTTTTGACTGCCTCAGATCATACCTGCTCCCCACCATCAAGGGAGGGGGCATCCATGAACTCTCTGGATAACCTTTTCCAATGTCTCACCACCTTCATTGTCAAGTATTTCTTCCTAATATCCAGTGTAATTCACCCCTCTTCCAGCTTAAAGCCATTGCCCCTCCTCCTATCACTACAAGCCCTTGTAAATGAAGTGAATTTTTTACAGTGGTGAGGCAGTGGCATGGGTTGCATAGGGAGGTTGTGGAGTCCCCCTCCCTGGAGGTGTTCAAGGACAGGTTGGACAGGACCTTCAGCAACCTGGTCTACTGGAAGGTGTCCCTGACCATGGTAGAGGGACTGAAACTAGATATTCTTTAAGGTCATGGTGGTGTCAGGTTATTAGTTTGACTCAGTGATCTTAGAAGTCCCTTCCAACCCAAACTGTTCTACGATTCTCACCCAACAGCACCCCCAAGTCATTTTCTGCAGAGCTACTTTCAATCCCATCATCCTTCAGCCTGGGTTGATATTGAGGATTGCCCCAACCCAGGTGGACCTTGCACTTGGCCTTACTGTACCTCAGGAGGTTCACCTGACACCACTCCTCAGGGACAGCCCACTTCTTCTGGGGTAGGCTTAATTTCTTTTTTTCCTTATTCTTTCATAAAGTGCTGGGAGGGTTCACAGCCAAGACAAGCATCTCGACCAGCCAGTGCAGTGTCCCAAACCATACCACCTGCTCTATAAGGGCAGGGTTGGCTGGGATGGGTGTGGATGCTTTGAGAAGGTGGTTGTGGTGTGGTCAGTCAAGACTGGACCAGGTCATCAACAGCTGAGCCATCAGGTCACTGCTGTGTTTTGGATGCCTCACTTTATACACTGTTTAATTGCTACTGCTGTTCATCCTGGTTGTTGTTATCTCTTTGTGCTGTTTTGTTCAACTCCGCTTATCTCCTTGACAAACCAATCAGGCTGAGCTGCCATTCAGTGGTATCTGAAGAGGCTGGAGCTGAGCAGAGAGGAACTTAATGAAGTTCAACAAAGACAAGTGTAGACATCTGGGCAAGAATAATCCCCTGAACAGATTAGAAGTTGACCTGCTGGAAAGCAGATCCATGGAGAAGGACTTGGGATTCCTGGTGAGCAAAAAGTTATCCATGGGAGAGCAATGTGCCCTTTGGCCAATAAGGCAAATGGTATCCTGGGGTGCACTAAGAAGAGTGTGGCCAGCAGGTAGACCTGCCCCTCTACTTTGCCTCAGTAAGACCCCATTTTGAGTATTGTGCCCAGTCTGGGCAAGAGATCACTTAGTGTGTAGAAGGCTGAGGGGAGACTTCATTGCTCTCTACAGCTCCCTAAAAGGAGGTTGGAGTGAGGTGGGGTCAGTCTCTTTTCCCTACTGTCAGGTGATAGAATGTGAGGAAATGGCCAGAAATTGTGCCAGGGGAGGTTTAGGTTGGAGATTAGGAAAAAAAGTATTTGTTGCGAGAGTGGTCAGGCATTGAGCAGGCTGCCCAGAGAGGTGATGGAGTCACTGTCCCTGGAAGTGACGTGAAGAAACATGTGGACATAACATTATTGAATGGCCATGGTAGCATTGGGTTGATGGTCAGATTTGATGATCTCAGAGGTCTTTTACCACATCAATGATTTTGTGATTTTATGACCTCTCTGGCCTGTATTTGAGTGCTAGACCCAGATTTTCTACGAACAACTTGTATCAGAGCAGTCAGTCAGAATGGACATCCATTTCATGTATCCTCAGAGGCCTACAAGGTATAGATGCTACATCTAGGCCAGTTTTTATTTACAGTTGGTGGAAGGAATCAGAAACTTACAGGACGTGATTCATGTGACCTATTTTAGACCTGCTTCAGATGGAATGAATCACAACCTAGACATGCCTATTTTTCCCTCCATAGACTCAAAGGAACCCTGGGATGATTTGTTCAGCTGTAGATATCTGCCTACACCACAGCAATGCAGTGCCAGCATTGATTGCTTTCATAGATTCATAGAATGGTTTTGATTGCAAGAGACCTTCGAGATCATCTAGTTCCAACCCCCCTGCCATGGTCAGGGACACCTCCCACTAGACCAGGTTGCTCAAGGCCCTGTCCAACTTGGCCTTCAACACCTCCAAAATGTGAGTAGTGCAGTTGTTCTCTGTGTGAGTATCTTCTAACTCTGTCAGGTAGTTACATCTTGCTCTCTGACTGGGATGAGGGTATCTAGACAAGATTAAGAGAGATAATATATAAAGGAAGTGACCAGAGATAGAAATAGTAGCACATTGTCTTTATAGGTGTGCCAGTTAATGTCAGTCTAGAGTTCCTAATGCCTGGTTTTGTGACAGCAACATGCTCTAGCAGCCCGTTGAAGAAAATTGAACTACCTTGAGTTATCTCTTGGGAGCTAAAACCACAGCATAATTAAAAGGGGTACTGAGGGGGGAGGTGGATGTGCTCACTCCAAAAAGGTCACTGAGATGCTGGAATGTTGTAGTGGTTTAAGGCTGATTGGAATGTTCTAATAAGAGAAATTAGATCATTGGTTTTAAAAGAATAATAATGATTAAGTCTCTTTCATTCACTGGTTTGCTAGGAGGTATAAAAAGCCAATGATTAACCACCACAATTGTGTCCAAAGAAGGACAACAGAGCTGGTGGAAGGCCTGGAGGATAGGTCTTGTGAGGAACAGGTGAGGGAGCTGAGTTTGTTCAGCCTAGAGAAGAAGAGGCTGAGGAAATACGTAATTGCTCTCCACAACTCCTGAAATGAGGTTGGAGTGAGGTGGGGGTTGGTCTCTTCTCCCTAGTATCAGGTGATAGGGTGAAAGGAAATTGCCTGAAATTGCGCCAGGGGAGGTTTAGGTCAGATAGTAGAAAAAATGTCTTTACTCCAAGAGTGCTCAAGCATTGGGACAGGCTGCCCTAGAGGTGTTTAAATAAAACTAGTAGATGTGGTACTTTGGGACATGGTCTGGTATTCATGGAGGTGCCATGGGAGGTTGTGGATGCCCCCTCTCTGGAGATACTCAAGGCCAAGTTGGATGAAGCCTTGAGCAACCTGGTCTAGCGGAAGATGTCTCTGCCCACGGCAGTGGGGTTGGAATTAGATGACATTTAAGGTCCCATCCAACCAAAACAAGTGCCTGCCTTTCCAAATTAAATGTGTATGGTTAAGGTCATAGTTCTGTGTGGCTTTCCTTACCATCTCCCTTACCTTTTTCCCCCTGTGTTTAGGGTGGAGCTTACACTCATTGGAACAGGCCTTATTTCATAGGAATGCAAGAGCTACGTTACTAAAAATAAATCTGACCTGGCACTACTGGTGAGAATATTAATCACCAACATTTGCTTTGGCACACACCTTCCTTTTGGGATGAGGGAAACACGGTGTGAGTTTGACTTTGTTTCACTCCATTTCTTTTCTGCAGTTTTAATTTCAACCAAATTATTTTCCTCCAAATGGCTTCTGTTTGAAAGCTGCTTTAGTTTTTATGGAATAAACAATGAAGAAAAAAAAAAAAGCTGAGGCACAGAATAAAAATGTTTCTAATGAGGTCCTATGGAATATATTTTTAATATAGTTCTCTCTGAGGATTTTCTTTTCTGACAAAGGAACGCAGCAGAGGGTTCCATCTCATGTTGAGGTAGAACTTCTTGTGTTCCAGTTTGCATCCATTGCCCCTTGTCCTGTCATAGGACACCAGGGAAAGAGACTGGCCTCTTCTTGGCACCCACACTTCAGATATATATAAACATTGATCAGATCCCCTCTCAGCCTTCTGTTCTCCAGGCTGAACAGCCACATGTGTTTCAGCCTTTCACTATCAGACAGATGTTCCATCTTCACAGCCTCCCTTGGACTCTCTCCAGTAGATTCCTGTTCCTTTTGGACTGGGGAACACTCCCATGGGGGGGTGGACATGATACTCCAGATGTGGTCTAACCAGGGCAGAACAGAGGGGCAGGAGAACCTCCTTCAACTTGCTGGCCATGCTCTTTTTATTGCACCTCAGGATACCATTTGCCTTCTTGTCCACAAGGGTACCTGGCTGTTCCATGGATAACTTCTTGCTCACCAGGATTCCCAGATCTTTCTCCTTGGAGCTGCTTTCCAGCAGGTCAACCCCTAACATGCACTGGCATAGCGGGTAATTCTTGCCCAGGTGTAGGACCCTACACTTGTCCTTGTTGGACTATCACAGAGTACCTGGGAATTACAAGCAACATCAGTGTCACTCCTGTTATTTGCTGCACTAAGTAGATTTTAATATAGGCAAGAACATAGCCTAGAATTATTTCTCGCCTTTGTTCCCTATTTGGTTGTCTCTTTTATGCCCTCAGAGAGAGCCTAGAGCTTATTAAGAAGTTTAAGATATACCAGTAATAACAAGTTAGATTTAAAATAGTTTACATATTATAAACAAGCTTCTGCCAATAAATTCCATCAATAAATCCTAAAGCAAAATGCTCTGCCTGAAACATGGTGTTTACATTTTCCTTGTGCTCTTACTGGCTTTGGTTTAAAGAAAATTAAAAAAAAACAAACAAACAAACAAACAAAAAAACACCCACAAAACAACCTGAAGGTGTGTATGATTGGAAATGTGCCAGAGGACTTTGGCTGACATGAAAGGGCTACATCATCTTGAGCTGCAGACACACAACTTCATTGGTAAAATGGATAGGTAATTAAGTGGTGTAATTACATGGTCTCTCCAGGTAATTGCATGGGAAATTGAGCACGGTGCCATGTGCTAATGAGGTTTACAGCCACGCTTAAAAGTTTGTGTGTGCATTAAGATATCATGGAATTGTTTTATTTGGAAAAGACCTTTAAGATCATTGACTCCAACCTTCAAAGCAACACCACTGTGGCTATTAAACTATGCCCCAAAGTGCCACGTCCACATGTTTCTTGAGCAGCTGGTACGTTAAATCTGTGTCTTAGGGTAAGGTTTAGTCAACTATCTGATCTAAACTGCTCCTAACAGTATGAAAGTTGACTATTTTCATAAGTTTAGTACAAGACTTTTTCATCCCTGATAGTGATCTATTGGACAGCTGCACGGATGATGAAGGAGCTGGAACATCTCTCCTATGAAGAAAGGCTGAGAGAACTGTGGCTGGTTAGTCTTGAAAAGAGAAGGCTGAGAGGGCATCTGATCAATGTAGCTTAAGGGTGGTTGTCAAGAAGAAGAGGCCAGTCTCTTTTAGGTGGTGCCCAGCAATAAGACAAGGAACAATGGGTATAAGCTGGAATGCAGGAAGCTCCACTTCAACATGAGGAGAAACTACTTTGCTGTGAGAGTGACAGAGCACTGGACCAGGCTGCCCACAGGGGTCGTGGATTCTGCTTCTCTGGAGACTTTCCAAACATGTCTGGATGTGTTCCTGTGTGGCCTGCCATAGGTGATCCTGCCCATGGCAGGGCAGTTGGGAACTAGATGATCTCCAGAGGTGCCTTCCAACCACTGGCATTCTACAATGCTATGATTCTTTTCAAGCAGAAATTAAATGTGAGCTCTTTCTCCTCCCACTGTCAGCCCAGTTATTCTGCAAAAAGCTGCCTAGCAATGATCCATTTTCTCTTGTGGCAGTGGAAATCAGGAACAGACAGGAGAAATCAGGAAAATCGCTGAGGTCCCGCAGCCACTGTCATGTGTCAATGGGCTGTGTACAGAGTGGTAGATAAAGCGTGTGGTGTATGAACTGGGTGTTTAGTGCTGACATATCAGAGCAGTACACAGATGGTTATCCTATTGCCTCAGGGAGGGAGCAGGAGGAAGGCCTGGTAGACCTGCTTTGGTATGGTTTTGCTCCTCAGGGTGATGGTGGGTATATCCAGCGCCTATAAGAAAGCTCCTGTCCATATTATTTTGGTACACTGTGGAGCCCTAAGGCTCAGTTTGAGGCTAGTTACTCTGCAGAAATCCTGCAGACACTGTTATCCCCAAAGCACCTGCAGACTACCCTGCTTCCTGGCGGTTGCATACACTGGCAGCAGCCACCAGATCTCTGTGGCCTTCCCTGCTACAGCAGCCCCCAGGCATGAGCTCCACCACTGCCCACATGGCACAACAGTAGCCCTCCTTCATGCCTCCTCTCACCTCCTGTCTTCTGCACACACCGTTATAAAACACAGAAAGCAGGGAAGGGACCACAGCAACAGCAATGTCTGGTCAACTGACCCTTCATTGCACCTTGGGTGTCAATCTTCTGATTCTGCCGTCACTCTGTGTTCAGTTTTGGGCTCCCCTGGTTAAGAGGGACAAGGATCTGCTGGAGAGGGTCTAGCAGAGGGCTACGAGGAGTGGAGCACTGCCTTATGAGGAGAGGCTGATGGATCTGGGCTT
Organism: Psilopogon haemacephalus; assembly: GCA_013396835.1. Lineage (NCBI taxonomy): Eukaryota > Metazoa > Chordata > Aves > Piciformes > Megalaimidae > Psilopogon > Psilopogon haemacephalus. Next base: position 576,697 of record VWZI01021731.1, read on the forward strand.
TTTAGTCTGGGGAAGAGAAGACTGAGAGGGAATCTAATAAATGTTTATAAATATCTGAGGGCTGGGTGTCAGGAGTGGGGGGACAGGCTCTTCTCACTTGCTTCCTATGATAGGACAAGGAGCAATGGGTGTAAGCTGCAGCACAGGAGGTTCCACCTCAACACAAGGGGGAACTTCTTTACTGTAAGGGTCACAGAGCATTGGAACAGGCAACCCAGAGAAGTTGTGGCGTCTTCTTCTCTGCAGACTTTCGAGGCCTGTCTGGATGTGTTTGTCTGTGACCTGAGCTAGATTGTATGGTCCTGCTCTGGCAGAGCAGTTGGACTTGGTGATCTCTTTGGGTCCCTTCCAACCCCTGACATCCTGTGATCCTATGGTGAGACCCCACCCAGAGCACTGTGTTCAATTCTGGTGTCCCCAGTACAAGAAGGACATCAAACTGCTGCAACAAGTCCAGAGAAGACCATGAAGATTATCAGAGGACTGGAGCACCTCTGCTATGGAGACAGGCTGAGAGAGCTGGGGCTGCTCAGGCTGGAGAAGATACCAGGGAGACAATTTAACAGCATTCCAGTACCTGAAAGGGCCTACAGGAATGCTGAGGAGGGGCTTTTTACAAGAGCTTGTACTGATAGGACAAGGAGGAATTGATTGAGGCTGGAAGAGGGGAGATTTAGACTGGATATTAGGAAGAAATTCTTTATAGCGAGGATGGTGAGACACTGGAACAGGCTTCTCAGGGCAATCCAGGATGGCCCCTCTCTGAAGATGTTTTTACACCAGGTTGGATGAGGCCTTGAGCAACCTGATCTAGTAGAAGGTGTCCCTGCCCATGGAAGGGGGGTGTTGACCTTTGAGGTTCCTTCCAACCCAAAAACAGTGCATATGGTAAGGCTGAATAGTCTGGGAGTCCGGGATAGTAGGTGGAGGGAAGTGTGCCTGACCAAGACCATTAGAGACATATTAAATGCCCATTTCCAAAGGAAGGTGAGGTCATACCAGAACAGAGCACCTGGCCTTTGTTGCAAGATGATGGCACTGACACCTGCTAACAGGAAAAAAAAAATATCCTAGCAAGAAAATTATTTCACCCACAGTGAAAAGGAATTATTAGCACCAAAATCTGCTGCTGCTGTTTTTGCACTAGCTCCAGTAATGCTGGAATCAAGCCTAAATGTGAACGTAATTGAAAAGTCTTTTGAATAAAATTATCTCCTTCAGACATACTGGTTCTAGGAAGTCAGGCTAATGCAATCATTACAGTAGGAGTCTAGAAGTCCAGAGCTGCTTACTTCTATCCCTGATTTGCCTACTGACTTGTTTTATGACTTTAGAAACAGCTTAACCTTTCTGTGATACAGCTCCTTCAGCTGGAATATGGATATGATAATGTTTGTTTGTTTCATTTAAGTGATTTAAAAGGGATTAATTAACCTGAATCAGGCAACTCTGAAAGGTACTAATGCATAGAGTTAATAATATTAGAATAACCACAAAAATCAGAATTGTTTCAGCTGGAAAAGACCTCTAAGATCATGGAGTCCAACCATCAACCTAACACCACCATGGCCATTAAACCAGGTCCCAAAATGCCACATCCATACATTTCTTGAATACCTCCAGGGATGGTGACATTGAGGAGGAGAGAGGGAGTTTTAGAAGAAGTTGCAGAGCTTCAAGGTTAAAGGTGTGATGTAAATGGAAAGGACAGACATTTTTTATGAGTGGGAATAGAGAAGCTCCTGAGCCATCTAGTCCATTTTTGAGGCAAGACAAGTTACACTTTCTGTATTTATTTATCTGCAAACCATGTGTCTGCTAATTCCACCTTGGCTGCTTGTTCGTTCTAGTTAATCATAGAATCAAAGAACAGTTTGGGTTGGAAAGGACCATAAAGATCATCTGGTTTCAAACCCCCTCCCATGAGCAGGGACACCAGATTATTCTCAAAAAATCCCATTCATACTTCTCACTACTTCAAATGAATTAGCCTGGCTCAACCTTAAGTGCACCTTCTAGAGTTAGTCCTTTCAAGAGTACCTTCCACTATCAGTACGCCCAATGCATAGTGCATTGATACGCTCAGTAGGCTTTTGATCATACCACCTTGGCCAAAAAGAGCATGTGGTTTGCAGCTTACCCCCAGCCAGCATGGTTCTTCTTCCAACACAGATTTGCATTTTGGGGGGGCCGAAAGCTTCAGCTGATGCTCAAAATGACTTAAAGTAAATCCCCCACAATTTCTGTGAGGCCAGTTGAAATGCATTGATCCTCCACAGCTGGGGCTACAGCCCCGCCATAGAAACTAGGCTGCACCAGTGTAAAAAAGAAGTACAGTATAAATCTAAGCAGCAGAAAAGGTCCTGGGAGTGCTGTTTGACAGCTGGATGAACATGAGCCAGCGGTGTGCTCAGGGGGCCAAGAAGACCACAAGCATCCTGGCCTGGATCAGCAATAGTATGGACAGCAGGACCAGGAAACTAATTACGTCCCCGCACTTGGCACTGGTGAGGCCACACCTTGAATACTAGGTATAGATTTGGGCCCCTCACTCCGAGAAGGACATTAAGGTGCTGGAGTGTGTCCAGAGAAGGACAACAAAGCTGGTGAAGGGTCTGGAGAACAGGTCTGTTGAGAAGCAGCTGAGGGAACTGGGGTTGTTTAGTCAGGAGAAGAGGAGGCCAAGGGGAGGTCTCATTGCTCTCTACAACTCCCTGAAAGGAGGTTGCAGTGAGATGGGGGTTGGTGTCTTCTCTCCAGTATCAGGTGATGGAACAAGAGGAAATTGCCTGAAATTGTGCCAGGGGAAGCTTAGGTTGGAGACTAGGAAAAACGTCTTTCCTGCAAGTGGTCAGGCATTGGAACAGGCTGTGCAGGGAGGTGGTGGAGTCACTATCCCTGGAGGTGTTCAAGAAGTGCTTGGACATGGCACTTTGGGACACGGTTTAATGGCCATGGTGGTGTTAGGTTAAAGGTTGGACTGCGTGATCTCAAAGGTCTTTTTTAACCAAACCAATTCTGTGATTCTGAGTAGCTTTTTATCTAGGTCAATGCTTTTCAGGTCTCTAATTTCTTGTATCGCTTCTCCTGAAAGGGTTTTGCATCTGTGGAGTGGAATTCTTTATCAAGGGCTCTAAATGGCAACGCAAATGATGCCAACGCTGGTTGAGCCCTTCCCTGTATATGTTTCGCTTCTCCATCTGGTTATTGCTGGGAATCCATATCAGTGTGGTGGGTTTGGTTTCATCCAGCTACTGCAGAAGCATTATAGTAACTGGATACCAACAGAGCTTTGATGGGTATCGAGGTTGTTTTCTCGTCTCCATTCACAGACATCTCATGAAAAAATATCTGTTAAAATCCTTGCTTCTTTATGATTCTTAGAGGGTTGCAGTGTTTTATCTGTAAGATCCACAGCTCAATCCATGGCAGTGAATGTGAAGTCAATCAGACCGTTCCAAGGCCTCTGCAACAGTTTAATAACAGAATCATAGAATGAGAGGGGGTTGGAAGGGACCTCCAGACATTGAGACCGGCCCCGGTGCCAAAGCAGGATCACCTAAGGCAGGTCACACAAGAACACACCCAGGTGGGTCTTGAAAGTCTCTAGAGAAGGAGACTCCACAACCTCTGTGGGCAGCCTGTTCCAGGGCTCCAGCAGTGTGGTGTTTTTGGGGCCCATCCTGCTTGCCTCATGGTTTGTGCGGGAAATGGCTTCTAGATGTCAGGGAGCTTTGAGCTGTGTCATGCAGCCTGCTGAGGCCTTGTAGGCCTGAGGTGGGGAGGGCAGCTTTGGCCTATTCTCAGGCCTGCTGAGGTTGGATGAGTGGAGGATTCTAGAAGGTTTTGATCTGGTAAGCTAGTTTGTGAATGTATTTAGTCTAGAGCCAGTGGCATTCTGGCCTCTATCAGGACTAGTGTGGCCAGCAGGACAAGGGAGGTTATCCTTCCCCTGTACTCAGCACTGGTCAGGCCACATCTTGAGTACTGTGTCCACTTCTGGTCCCCTCGATTCAAGAGAGATGCCAAAGTATTGGAACATGTCCAGAGAAGGGTGATGAAGCTGGTGAGGGGCCTGGAGCACAGCCCTGTGAGGAAAGGCTGAGGGAGCTGGGGTTGTCTAGCCTGGGGAAGAGGAGGCTCAGGGGTGACCTCATTGCTGTCTACAACTACATGAAGGGAGGTTGTAGCCAGGTGGGGGTTTTGGTCTCTTCTCCCAGGCAACCAGCAACAGAACAAGGGGACACAGTCTCAAGCTGTGCCAGGGGAGGTATAGGCTGGATATTAGGAGGAAGTTCTTCACAGTGAGAGTGATTTGCCATTGGAATGGGCTGCCCATGGAGGTGGTGGAGTCGCTGTCCCTGGAGGTGTTCTAGAAGAGCCCAGATGGGGCACTTAGTGCCATGGTCTAGTTGATTGGATAGGGCTGGGTGATAGGTTGGACTGGATGATCTTGGATCTCTCTTCCTCTCTTCCTCTTCCTCTTCCTCTTCCTCTTGGAGGCCTGGCCTATTCTATTCTATTCTATTCTATTCTATTCTATTCTATTCTATTCTATTCTATTCTATTCTACCTGAATGCCTTCTGTACATACGTAGCTGTAACTAGAATTCCCTTTAAGCTTCCAATCAATGCGCACCATTTTTATTTTTACTCTGTAAGAGGAGTAAATATAATTTGTGTCTTCTGGTCCTAGGTCGCTTGTGGCCCTAAAACCAGCACAAGCAGGCACAAAGAAAAGAATTTTCTCCTCATGTTGAGATGGAACTTCCTGAATTCCAGCTCGTGTCCATTGCCCCTTGTCCTGTCACAGGACACCAGTGAAAAGAGACTGGCCCCTTCTACTTGACACCCACTCTTCAGATATTTGTAAACATTAATAAGATCCCCTCATAGTCATCTTTTCTCCAGGCTAAACAGCCCCAGGTGTCTCAGCCAGATGTTCCAGTTCCTCCAGCATCCTTGTAGCCTCCACTGGACTCTCTCCAGTAGTTCCCTTGTCCCTCTTGAATTGAGGGGCCCGGAACTAGACACAACACTCCAGATATGGTCTTATCAGGGCAGAGCAGAGGGTGAGGACAACCTCCTTTGACCTGCTGGCCAAACTCTTATTAATGCTCCTCCGATACCACCGGCCTTCTTGGCTACAAAGGCACATTGTTGTCCCATGGATAACTTCTTGCACACCAGGATCCCAAGACCCTTCTCCATGGAGCTTTTTTCCAGCAGGTCAGCTCCTAACCTTTACTGGACTGGAGATTTTAGTTACATGCAATATGTGCATTGAGCCTTCTCTTGTTCTTTAAGAGTAGATATAAGAAAATACCTACACTGCTAAGGTCCCTTCCAACATAGGTTATTCAATAATTCTCTAATGTGGATTTCTTTTAGATATGATTTTCCAAACTGGTCTCACTTGGACTAGGATATTTGAGTTACACTCAGTTCAGGCTCCTCAGCTTTTGAGCTGAGCTTACACAATTATAAGCTTAACTTCAGGTTTAGAAGATTTTTAAGCAGTAATATTCTTGAGAAATGGTGGCTTTATGCAACACAATGATCTTTGTAATACAGCAAGAAATTTGGACCTCAGCTGGTAAAATACTGAGCACCAGAGGACTGAGGAATGAATTAGAATCATATCAGAGATCATTTCCTCCTTACATGAATTAAGATTTGTATGTTTAGTTCCTATAAAATATTTATGGGGAAACATAACTTCACACATGGGTGAAGAGAGGCCCTGACAATATCATCAGAGACAAGCTAGAAAAAATTTCCTTCCTGCAAGAGTGGTCAGACATTGGAACAGGCTGCCCAGGGAAGTGGTGGAGTCACCGTCCCTGGAGGTGTTTAGGCAGAGTCTGGATGGGGAACTTAGTGCCATGGCTTAGTTAATTGGAAGGGTTAGGTGATAAGTTGGACTCAATGATCTTGGAGGTCTTTTCCAACCTGCTTGATTCTGTGATTCTCTGAAGTTCATCCTAGCTAGAGTGATTAGCATTGGAATGGGCTGCCCAGGGAGGTGGTGGAGTCCCCATCCCTGAAGGTGTCTAAGAGGAGGCTGGATGAGGCACTTAGTGCCGTGGGTGAGTTAATTAGCAGGGTTAGGTGATAGGTTGGACTCAGTGATCCTAGAGGTCTTTTCCAACCTGGTTAATTCTGTGAATCTGTGAAACATGTGGACATGGCACTTTGGGACACTGTTTATTGGGCATGGTCACGTTAGGTCGATGGTTGGACTTGATGATCTTAGATGTCTCTTCCAACCAAAACAATTCTGTGATTCCATGAAATGTATCTCCTTTGAAACCAGTGGGTCACCACCAGCCTGCATGTGTCCACCCTTTCCTTTAATTATGTCTTGAGACTGAGAACTCTAACTTCAGTGAACTAAACAGAAAAGCTTAATTTGCTCTCAGTGGAACCAGTCTCTCCTCTCCTAGTTTAGTAAGGGTGGTTCTTCCAGTGACATTAAAAGCAAGAGGAATCAGAAAAGGCAGAAATAAAAATCAGATTTCCTACTGGAAATCTGAGTGGCAACAACATTCAGACATACTGAGATGAAAGAAAATGCAAACTTGGACAGAGATACAAACTTGGGCTGAGATTATTAGAAACATAAAGTTTGCCCAGTTTAGAAAGGAAAAATGTTGACATTTTTAGCTATTCCGCATATTAAATTTTCATTATTTCCTTAGTTATAGGGAGATATAAAAGCATTACAAAACAGAAAGGCATGGTTTTGCAGCTTTACTCTTCAAAAGGTACTACTTCTAGTTACTTTCTTTTTTCATATATTTAAAAAATACTGTATTTCTATATGAATCACCCAAAAAAAAAAAAAAAAGAGAGGAGAGAAAAGAAATATCTATATGATATGTACATACTTTTAAAATCAACATATGTTCAATTAAGTTGTATTTTGCAACGAGGTCAGCCTCCTGCTTCAGAAGCTTGCCTGAAAAATGGATGAATCATTTTAAGATTCAGCAGTCAGTGGAAGTTGACAGAGGCTTTTCACATGAAATATTACACAACCTCATGAAAATCAAAAGTTATATGGCAGGAATTGTTCTATTGAGCACTACAGTCACTTTTCCAGGATCAGATCAATACATTTGCTGTCAAAGAACAAAATCTGCTAAAACACCTAGAAAAAAATTTGCAAGAAAATGTTATTTTTAATACAGCTGACAGTGTAATTCTAAGGCAATACACAGGTTTTTTTTAACACACATCCTGACTCAAGGTAAACTGAGGAGATTTCCCACAGAACACTTAGATTTCCCAGAACCTTTCCACAACCTCAGGCTCATCTTGCAAAGCATCATGGATATGCGCAGCTTTTCATGGAGATTAATTTCATAGAATCAATGGTTTGGGTTGGAAAAGACCTTAAAAATCATCTGGTTCCAGCCCCCCTGCCACAGGGAGGCACACCTTCCACTAGACCACATTGCTCAAGGCTTCATCCAGGAAGGGGGCATTCATGACCTCCCCAGGCAACCTGTTCCAGTGTCTCATCAACTTCACTGTAAAGAATTTCTTCCTAATATCCAGTCCAAATATACAAGGGCTGGTAAAAAGTGTCCCCCCACCAGCGTTCTTGTAGGCCCCCTCCAGGTAACAGAAGGTTACTGTAAGGTCTCCCCAAGCCCTCTCTTCTCCATGCTGAGAATAAGGTTGGTCCCTGGCTACAAAGTAAGCACATACATCTAATATTTTTCAAAATCAGGATATTTGGTTGTGATCATGTAGGCAGACGCATCAGCTCATCCCTGGGACTTGGACTGGTCCCATTAACAACATATGCAAGAGTTGTCTTCATAGAATTAGTTCAGCTGGAAAAGACCACCACCGAGTCCAACCATTAACCTAACACACAATCACCATTAAACCACTTCCCAAAGAGCCATGTCCACACAAGCCTTGAACACTTCCAGATATGGTGACTCCACCACCTCCCTTGGCAGCCTGTTCCAATGCCTGACCACTCTTGCAGCAAAGACATTTTTCTTAATATCCAACGTAAACCTCTCCTGGCACAATTTCAAGCCATTTCCTCTCCTTCTATCACCTGACACTAGGTGGAAAAAGACCAACCCCTACCTCACTTCAACCTCCTTTCAGGAAGCTTTAAAGAGCAATAAGGTTTCTCCTCAGCCTCTTCTTCTCCAGACTAAACAATTCCAGTTCCCTTAGCTTCTCATCATAAAAGCTTCTCTTCATAAAGAGCTCCCAAAGTGTAACCCAATTCTGGAAACATTGTAGGTGTGTGCAGCTTTCAGGGGAGGTACAACTAAAGCCTGCCTTATCCCATCCCAGTGGAACTGGCTGGGTTTTTTTAAGATCTTTTATTTTATTGGGTGCAGCTCTTTATGCATGCCTTCTGGAAGCTTCTGAGATGCTTTCAAGGAGTGTTGAGACCTTCTTCTGTATGATATGAAACACAAAGTTAAAAGAAGGGGCTGATATTTCTTTGCTTTTTAAGAAACTAGTTATCATTTGAAGGACTCATTGCATCCCTCAGGGGTCAGTGCTGGGAGCAGTGCTGTTTAACTTCTTTGTCAGTGACATGGACAGAGGAATCGAGTGCACCCTCAGCAAGTTTGCAGATGACACCAAGCTCTGTGGCACAGTTGACTTGCTAGAGGGCAGGAATCCATCCAGAGGGACCTGGACAGGCTGGAGAGGTGGGCCCAGGCCAATCTCATGAAATTCAGCATGGCCAAGTGTAAAGTCCTGCACCTGGGTCGGCACAATCCCAAGCACAACTCCAGGCTGGGTGGAGAATGGCTGAGAGCAGCCCTGAGGAAAAAGGACCTGGGGGTTCTGGGTGGATGAAAAGCTCAACATGAGCCAGCAGTGTGCACATGCAGCCCAGACAGCAACTGTGTGCTGGGCTGCATCAAGAGCAGTGTGGGCAGCAGGGCAAGGCAGGTGATTCTCCCCCTTTACTCTGCTCTTGTCAGAGTAGTCGCCTGGAGTACTGTGTGCAGTTCTGGAGCGCCCAGCACAAGAAGGACATAGAACTATTGGAGAGAGTCCAGAAAAGGGCCAAAAAAAGAGACATCATTTAACAAAGGGATGATAGAACTTAATATCCCCATTCACAAACCCTTTGGTTATGAGCCTGTGCACAGGCCCAGTCATTCATAAACTCTCCTTGAAAGATGTGTCGTGCCCGAAGTTTTGCTTTTGTCTCTGAATTAAAGCACATAACTGGGTAAGATGGCTTGGTTTTGTCCTTCACCTCTTGCAAGAGGCTTAGCATGCCTCAAGGCTGTCTTTTCCAACAGAGAAAAGAAATGGACACCTTGTGAAGCAGCCACAGAAGAGGGCAGTAGCTGCAGCATCTTAGTGTCTCAAGGGTAACTCTGACCTTCCGCTGTCTATCTTGACCTCAGTGGTGCTTACATAAGCAGTCAAGTCTAAGAAGGTGCCTTTATGTTTCTGATAAGCTGTCATCATCCATATCACTTTCATAGAATCATAGAATGGTTTTGCTTGGAAAAGACCTCTAAGATCATCAGATCTAACCATGGACCTAACACCACCATGGCCATTAAAGCATTTAAAGCATGTCCCATAATGCCATGTCGACGTGTTTCTTGAACACCTCCAGGGATGGTGACTCCACCACCTCCCTGGGTAACCTATTCCAATGCCTCATCACTCTTTCAAATAGGAAAATTTAATATTAATATCTGCTGTTGTCAGTACCTGAGTATCTTGCTCCTTTGGCTTCTTTGGCTAGGAATACATTTTGCCCTTCTGGACTCAAGGCTGGTTTATTGAACTTCTGCTAGTGACAGAAAAATCTTCAATTTCTTTGCAACCATGCAAACTCCTGGAGGCTGGGAAAGGCATATTCCCTTTTCTTCTCAGAGGTCATAGGAGTACATTCCTTCAGTAATGTCAAGGCCATCTGCAAAACGCATTTTAGCATCTGAGTGATGCAGGCCATGATGTGGAGACAGTCTTCTGCTGGCTCACCCTTCTTCTCCCTGGATTATTGCAGGAAAGAGAGAAGACAAGAAACCAAGCCCTGGGCTTTGCCCCCTTTGGGGACATGAGGAAAGCCATAGGTCACCTCAAGCATCCTTGGATAAGCTGTACCCATCATTCTGCAGAACCGTTTAGTTTAGACGCAGCTACAAGTCAGGACAGGCTCTTGTAGGGATAACTATTCTGACTCTGAGGATTTAAGTGGTCCTGTGTTTGGTCCTGAGTGGCAGCAACAGTAAATGCTTGTCCTAAATTTTAATTCCAATTCTCTTCAACCAAACATCTCTTCTTGCAGAACTGTGATGCATTGAGCTTTATTGTCTTCACCCAAGACACGGTTCTCTTTAATATCTTTATCAATGATCTAGATGAAGGGATTGAGTGCACACTCAGTAAATTTGCAGATGACACTAAATTGGGTGGGAGTGTTGATCTGCTGGAGGTTAGGAAGATTCTGCAAAGGGATCTGTCCAGGCTGCATCAATGGGCCAAACTCAATTGTATGAGGTTTAACAAGGTCAAGTGCTGGATTCTGCACTTGGGTCACAACAACCCCATGAATGCTCCAAGACTGGGACACAGTTGCTGGAAACTTTTCCATGGGAAAAGGACCTGGGGATGCTGGTGGACAACCAGCTGGATATGAGCCAGCAGTGTGCTTAGGGAACCAAGAAGGCCAACAGCATCCTAGCCTGGATCAGCAACAATGTGGTCAGCAGGACCAGGGAAGTGATTGTACTCTTGCACTCAGAACTAGTGAGGCTGCACATCGAATCCTGGGTTCAGTTTTGAGTCCCTTAGGCCAAGAAGAACATTGGGATGCTAGAGAGTGTCCAGAGAGGGGCAGTAACAAAGCTGGTGAAGGTTCTGGAGGACAGGTCTGGTGAGGAGCAGCTGAAAGGATCTTATTAATGTCTACAAATACCCAAGGGCTGGGTGTCAAAAAGAAGGTCCCAATCTCTTTTCACTGGTGCCCAGTGATAGGGCAAGGAACAACAAGTATGAGCTGGATCACAGGAAGTTCCACCTAAGCATGAGGACAAACTTCTTTGCTGTGAGGGTGCTGGAGCCCTGGAACAAGCTGCTCAGAGTCTCCTTGTCTGAAGACTTAAAAAAGCTACCTGGTTGCATCGCCATGTGACCTGTCCTAAGTGATTCTACTTTGCCAGGGGGGTTGGACTCAATCTCCAAAGGTCCCTTCCAACCCCTACCATTCTGTGATTCTATTATTTAATTGATGAGGCTATTTCTAGAATGTTTCATCCTGTTTCAGACATGGGGCAGGCCAAACAAAGACACCATAAAGAGATGATGAACAAACATGAAATTCAGAAAGAAATCATTGGATATCAATTGTGACTGGGGGAAAAAAGGTACTGGGAGTCAGGACAAGTATCACTATCTGCTGGTTTGATACTTCAGGATGTTTTACAATAATGAGTGAATGGATTCAAGGGCTTTTGGTGACAGGTCAAGGAAGGATGGATTTAATTTGGAACAGAGATTTAAACTGGATATTAGGAAGAAGTTTTTTACAGTGAGGTTCAGGAAACACTACAACAGGTTGCCCAAGGAAGCTGTAGATGTTCCCTCACTGAAGGTGTTCAAGTCCAGGTTGGATGAGGCTTTGAGGAACCTGGTCTAGTGGAAGGTATCCCTGCCCCTGGCAGGAAGGTTGGAACTAGACTATCTTTAAGGTCTCCTCCAATTCTCATAAGACTTGTTCTCCAGACTTTTTACCAGCTTTGTTACTCCTGACATATTGGGAAGTGGTATTTTAGCATAATAATAAGATGATGGTCAAATTCTTCAGATGAATTAACTTTTAAAAGCCCTCATTTTCTCACTGACTAAATGCCAAGTTTCATTCCCCAGCACCATTAATAGTAATAGGACAAGGAACAATGGGTATAAGCTGGAACACTTCTTTGCTGTGAAGATGCTGAAGCACTGGAACATGATGATGAAGGGACAGAAACATCTGTCTGATAAGGAAAGGCTGAGAGACCTGGGGCTGTTTAGCCTGGAGAAAAAAAAAAAGGTGCAGAGGAGGGGATCTTATTAATGTCTATAAATATCCAAAGAGAAGGTAACAAGAAGAATAGGCCAGTCTCTTTGCAGTGGTGTCCTGTGATAGGACAATTGAGAATGGATACAAACTCAATTACAGGAAGCACCAAATCAACATGAGGAGAAACTTCCTTCTCATGAGGTTGCAGGAACCCTGGAACAGGCTGCCCGGAGTGGTTGTGGAGTCTCCTTCTCTGTAGACTTTCCAAACCCATCTGGACACATCCCCATGTGACCTGCATCCAGTTTTGGAGCCCCTATTACAAGAGGGATGTGGACATGCTGGAGCGTGTTCAGAGAGGGGCCACGAGGATGATCAGAGGGCTGCAGCACCTCTCCTATGAGGACACATTGAAGGAGTTGGGGCTGTTCAGTCTGGAGAAGAGGAGGCTCCGAGGTGACCTTATTGTGGCCTTCCAGTATCTGAAGGGAGCCTAGAGAAAATCTGGGGAGGGACTTTTTAGGCTATCAAGTAATGACAGGACTAGGGGAAATGGAGCAAAGCTGGAGGTGGGGAGATTCATATTGGATGTAAGGAGAAAGTTCTTCAGCATGAGAGTGGTGAGACCCTGGAACGGGTTGCGCAGGGGGGTGGTTGGGGCCACATCCCTGGAGGTGTTTAAGGCCAGGCTGGATGAGGCTGTGTCCAGCCCATGGCAGGGGGGTTGGAACTAGATGATCCTTGTGATCCCTTCCAACCCTGACTGATTTTATGATTCTAGGTGACCTTGCTTTGGCAGGTGGGTTTGACTCAATGATCTCCAGAGGTACCTTCCAACCCCTGCCACTCTAAGATTCTATGACTAAACTAACACCTGTCTTTGGTGTAATGCACACATGCCTTTACAAATCCATATTCTAAGCATAGTCATCTATCATGTATTGTAACAGAAAACTAACCCTTCAGAAGTAGATTTCGTTGCCTGTTCTCCAAGGGTAGACTTCCACTATGCAGAGAAATAAAATGAGGTTTAGGTCCCATCCACGTCTCTCCTAGACCTGTTTGTGCTGATCCTTTATACACGGCAAAACTTTACCACAAATAAATAACTTATGGATGATGTCTGAGTGCCACAATCAATTAAATGTTGTTTGTAGGACCCCTGTCAGTACTGTGTGCTGAAGACGGAAGAGATGCCAAATAGAGCTTTATGCCCAGTGGGCCTGGCTTGGGACCAGCTAAAGTCAGTGGAACTTTTGCCATTCCTTCCAAAACAAACACAATGGCTCCTCCACTCAGTGCCTATTTCTTGTGCTAAACGACAGTTTTCTGGAGTGAGAAGCTGGAACAGGTTGCCCAGGGAGGTCATGGAAATCTTCCACTAGACTAGGTTGTTCAATGTCTCAATCAAGCTGCACTGCTGGTTTCATAGGTTTTCTTCTTCATTCACTGGAAAGGAAAAAATGTACATGCCAACCTGTCCTAGCACCATTTCTTCAGCTGTTTGGATGTTAGCAATTACTATTACCTACTTAAAAAACTTTGCATTATACTCAGTAGATTACCTCACTTAGTCCAAAGCAATCTGTTATTCCAGAAAGGCTCCCGTCTCCTCAGAGAGGATTTACAGCACCTTGCAGCCCTGACACAAAGCCTTCAGAGTACATCCACAGATTGTATTGGGTTGGAAAGGACCCTCAAAGGTCATCTTGTCCAACACCCCCACAGTGGCCAGGGACACCTCCAACTGGATCAGGCTGCCCAGGGGCACTTCAAGTCTGATCTTGAATGTCTCCAGAGACGGAGCCTCAACCACATCCCTGGGCGACCTGTTCTAATATTCTGCCACTGTCATTGTGAAGAACTGCCTCCTGATGTCCAACCTAAATCTACCCTGCTCCAGTTTCAAACCATTGTCCCTCATCCTGCTGCTACAGACCCTTCTGAACAGTCCCTCCCCAGCCTTGCTGTAGGACCCTGTTGGATATTGAAAGGCAGCTCTAAGGTCTCCTCTCTCAGCGCATCATCATAGGAGAGGTGCTCCAGCCCCCAGATCATCCTTATGGCCCTCTTCTTGACCCACTCCAGCAGGTCCATGATGTTGTGTGGGGAGCCCCATAGCTGTAGACAGTACCACAGGTGGTCTCACCAGAAGGGTTTAGATTGTGAGCCTTGTGGACTGCATGACAGAGGTAACACCATGAAAAGCACCTAATAACTACTGACAGTTGGTCTTAGTCTCCAAATCACTTAAATAACTTTGAAAATATTTATCCTAGGGCTGACTCAGCCACACTGAGCAGAGGAATGGGAGTCAATGAATAATATAAATCTTCAAGTATAAAAATCTTTATGTTCAGAAAAAAATCATAATTTTATGTATTGCTATTTCTTTTGTGCCAATCGTTTTGTAGGCAACCCTTTGGCTATAGGATTTGCTTAAAATTACAAATATGTACTGTGTCAAAATAAAATATTTATTGAATACATTTACTTGGGTGTCTGTTGAGTAAGAAGGAGATTCTGAAGAGCACCTTTGCCGCACTTGTTTGGACAATTTTCATAGAATCATAGAAATGCTTCAGCTGGAAAAGATCTGTAAGAACATCAAGTCCAATGATCAACCTAAGAGCAGCATGGCCATTAACCCGTGTCCCAAAGTGCTACATCCACAAGTTTCTTGAACACCTCCAGGGATAGTGACTCTAACACCTTCCTGATCAGCCTGTTCCAATGCCTGACCACTCTTGCAGCAAAGACATTTTTCCTAATATCCAATGTAAATCTCTCCTGGCACAATTTCAGGCCATTTCCTCTCCTTCTATCACCTGATACCAGGGAGAAGACAGCAATCCTCAGTTCACCCCAACCTCCTTTCAGGAAGCTGTAAAGAGCAATAAGGTCTCCCCTTAGCCGCCTCTTCTCCAGGCTAAACACCCCCAGGTGTCTCAGTCTTTTCTCGTCAGTCCTTAATCATTGTCATAGCTTTTCTTGCACTCTCTCCGGCAGATCATTGCCTTTCTTGAACTGGGCAGCACAGAACTCAATGCAGTGTTCTAGGTATGGTCTCACCAGGGCAGAATTTGGTCTCTTTATTCTGGAAAATAGCAGACTGAGGGAGAATCTCATGAATGTTGATCCACACTTAAAGGGTGGGTGTCAGGAGGATGGGACCAGTCTTTTTTCAGTGATGGTCCAGTGACAAGAGGTAATGGACACACACTTGAACATCAGAAGTTCCATCTAACAATTAGAAGGAGCGTCTTTAATGTAAAGGTACTGGAGGTCTGGAACAGGCTGCCCAGAGATGTGGTGGAGTTTCCATCTCTAGAGACATTCTGAACTGGCCTTCATATGTTTCTGTGTGACCCTCTCTACGTGAACCTGCCTTGTCAGGGGGTTTGGACTCCAGAGGTCCCTTCCAATCCCTACCATTTTGTGTTTCTGCAATTTTTCAAAAACTTACCTTGAAGCAAATTGATGTCAAAAGCCAGGAAATTGCACTAGAAATGCTGTGATTAATTTTATACCATTATTAAGATATTTTTTTTTTCTTGAAACATCAAAATATTTAATTGAGAACAAATTTGAAAATGTAAACTTTTTCATGCAAATACATGTATTTATACCTTCCCTCTCCTCCAGGTATATAAAGGTAATTGGCAAGCAAAGGCCTTGAGGAAGCTGGTCTAATGAAATGTGATGATCTTTAAGGTCCCCTTCAGCCCAAACCATTCTATGATTCTATGAAAACAGCAATGGACAAACCCCATAATTTTTTAAAAGCATGGCCCTATTGTATAAAATTCATTTTTTGCTGAAAAAGTTAAAACTTAAAACACAGATCAACTCCCCAAAATGATAAGGAGACACGGATGTTAAGCTGAGGAAGGCTGTCAATTTTATTGATACAAAGATTTTAACATTTAATTCTTCAGCTGGAGCTGCAGTCAGAGTAAAGCCAGCAATGGGCACTTGCAGTCCAGAAGGCCAATGGCATTCTTGCCTGCATCAAAAGAAGAGAGGTCAGCAAGTTGAGAGAGGTGATTCTGCCACTCTGCTCTGCTTTGGTGAGACCTCACCTGGAGCACTGTGTTCAGCTATGGAGACCCCAACACAAGAGAGTTGTGGACTTGCTGGAGAAGGTCCAGAGGAGGACACAAAGATGATTAGAGGGCTGGAGCAACTTTCCTACAATGATGGACTGAGAGAGTTGGGACTGTTCAGCCTGGGAAGAAAGCTCTCAGGAGACCTTAGAGCTGCATTTCAGTATCTGAAAAGGCACCTAAAGAAACGGTCTGTTCAACCTGGAGAGAACAAAGCTCTGGGGTGACCTTATAGCTGAATTTAAATATCTGAAGGCCACCTACAAGAAAGCTGGGGAGGGATGAGGGACAGTGAAGGGTTGTAGGGATAGGATGAGGGATAGTGGTTTGAAAGTGGAGCAGGGTAGATTTAGGTGGACATTCGGAGGAAGTTCTTCCCAATGAGAGTGGTAAATACTGGAACAGGTTGCCCAGGGATGTGTTTGTGCCACTGTACCTGAAGACATTAAAGATAGATTTGATGTGGTCCTGGGCAGCCTGATCTACTTGGAGGTGTCCCTGCTGACTGCAGGGAGGTTGGACAAGTTGACCTTTGAGGCTCCATTCCAAACCAATGCAATTTGTGAAATTCTCACCATCATGGGTGTTTGAGGGCTAAACCAATCAGGGTTGGCAGACAGAGCTCAGTGTGGAATTTGCCTGCTTTCTAGAGTAAAATATTTTCCCTGCTGCTTCACTGGCACTGGGGAGAACCCTAAGAACCTGTGACTTCAGGGAAAAGCCACATGAAGAGGCCATGCAAGAAGGCAGACTATTTTTAAAAAGACTAGTCTTTAAAGGCTGGCCTGCTGGTGAGTCTCATGTCAGAGCAGAGTAGTAGGAGAAAGTGCCCTTCGTAAGTTTCACCTTCTTCTCCATTTTAACCCAGTGGGACAGAAACAATGCAATGTTCTGATTTAATTTCCTCTCCTGAGACCTCTCACCTGGATGCACTGAAGCAGTGCACAGGCTTGCTCCTTGCTAGAACACTTTGAGTGGGTTGCTCTAGTCCAAGACATCTTTTTCCCCATTTCTTTCTTTTCTTTTTCTTTTTCTTTTTCTTTTTCTTTTTCTTTTTCTTTTTCTTTTTCTTTTTCTTTTTCTTTTTCTTTTTCTTTTTCTTTCTCTCTCTCTCTTTCTCTTTCTTTCTTTCTTTCTTTCTTTCTTTCTTTCTTTCTTTCTTTCTTTCTCTTCTTTCTTTCTTTTCCTTCTTTCCTTTTTTTCTATGTCATTTTCTTTCTTAATTTCTTCCTCTCCCTTCCTCTCCTTTTTTCTTTCTTTCCTTTTTTCCACCTGGAAGGCCCTGAGTTTTGTTCCCCAGCCTCCATAGAATCATAGAATTGTTTCAATTGCAGAAGACCTTTAAGGTTATTGAATCCAACAGTCAACTTAGACCACCATACGTTAAAGCTGGTCATTTCAATTCCAAAAGCAGTTCCTCGAAAAACGAAGACTAGAAGTGGTCCCCCATTTCTGAGTTGCAACAGACTGGATACTTCTTCCCTTTTTGATAGGATCTGATCCAGGACTCCTTCACTGTGTCCTCATTTGAGTACTACCCCTGAAGGAGGGGCAGCAGGTGAAGACTGCACAGGTAGGAGAGGGTTCAGTTTCCTCTCATTCCCCTGCTAAAACAGGTAAAGGAGGAGACCCAGGAAATGAGGGGGAGTGGAGGCAGGTCCCTTCCCACAGGGGCAGGAGAGCCCCCTCCCAATCATCTTGGTCTTACCAGCTCCCCTTGCATAACAGATACAGGGTACTAATAACTGAGGATCAGGCAGAGGAGGATGGAGGGGAAAATCCACGTACTCAGTTGCCCAAGGTGTGTCAGCCTCCCCCAAGAATCAAGATTAAGACTAGTGAAACAAAGAAAAAAAGGAAAGTCATAGTTGTAGGGGATTCACTTCTGAGAGGAACAGAGGGACCAACATGTCGGACTGACCTCTCTCACAGGGAGGTGTGCTGCCTACCTGGGGCCTGGGTTAAGGATGTTGTTAAGCAAATTCCTAACCTAGTCCACTCTACGGACTACTACCCGTTATTGATCTTTCAAGTAGGAGGAGAGGAAATGATGACTAGTGGCCCTAGAAAAATTTTAAAATACTTCAGATCCATGGGATGGGTGATAAGGAACTCAGGGGCACAAACCATCTTCTCATCTGTTATTCCAGCTGAGGGCAGAGACACTGGAATAAGTAGCCGAGTGCAGTCTTTTAATACGTGGCTGTGTGGATGGTGTCACCACCATAAATTTGGTTTCTTTGATAATAGTATGACCTTTACAACACCAGAGTTGCTGACACCAAACAGGAGACACCTCTCTCAAAGAGGGAAGAGGGTCTTTTTCAGAGGAGAAAGCAGGGCTAGTTGTCAGGGCTTTAAATGGTATGTGAAGGGGGAGGGGGACAAAGTAATCAGACCTCCATGTAGTAAGGTGTGGGAGGACAGATCAGTGTGGGAGCAATGGGGGTTTGGTGATGGTTCTCAACTTGCTGGCCTGAAGCATGCTGGGGACAGAATAGTGCATCTACAGAGATGGGCCATATCCACTTCAGGTTTTATCTGCCAACAGGGAAACATCAAGTGGTAATTCACGTGGTAGTAATGGCATGAGGGGTAGAGACAGGCTACTAGATAAAGACGTGTCTGAGCGTGGACAAGTCCAAGTACTGACTGAGGAAAGCATGCTCAAAGAACAGGATAAAGGAAAACCAGTGAGTAAGTCAGCTCCAACAGAGGCACAACTGAAATGCATGGGGAACAAACAGGAGGAGTTACAAATATTTGCAAGTCTCCAAGGTTATGACATCATTGGTATAACTGAGACGTGGTGGGTTGTATCTCATAATTAGAGCATAGGGATAGATGGGTATAGACTCTTCAGGAGGGACAGGTAGGGGAGAAGAGGAGGGGGCATAGCCCTCTACATCAATGATAAATTGGAATCCATTGAGTCAACCTGGGGATGTTCAACACCAAAACAGAGAGCATATGGGTAAAGGTTAAAGGGAAGGCACACGAAGGGGACATCATAGTAGGAGTCTGCTACAGACCTCCTGATCAGGAAGGCGAAGCAGATGAGGCCCTTTACAAATAGGAGAAGCATCACACTCACAGGCCCTGGTACTCATGGGGGACTTTAACCACCCTGACATCTGCTGGAAGGACAACACAGCACAGCACCAGCAATCTAAGAGGTTCCTGGAATGCATTAATGATAACTTCCTGTTTCAAGTGGTAGAGGAACCCACAAGAAAAGGTGTGGTGCTGGACCTAGTCCTCACCAACAAAGAGGGGCTGGTGAGTGAAGTGAAGCTGAAGGGTAGTCTAGGATGCAGTGACCATGAAATGGTAGAGTTCAAGATCCTCAAAGCATCAAGGAGGGTACACAGTAAACTCACTGCTCTGGACTTCAGAAGAGCAGACTTCAATCTCTTCAGGCATCTGCTCAAGAGGGTACCATGGGAAAAAACTCTGGAAGGAAAGGGGGCCCAGGAAAGCTGGACATTGCTCAAGGATCACCTACTTCAGGCCCAGGAGCAATGCAT
>VWZI01021731.1:596684-607121 GCA_013396835.1 Psilopogon haemacephalus
GGAACTGGCAGATGAAGTTGCCAGACCATTGTCCATTGTATTTGAAAGGTCATGGCAGACTGGTGAAGTTCCTCCTGACTGGAAAAGAGCAAACATAACACCTATCTTCAAGAAGGGAAAAAAGGATGACCCCAGGAAGTACAGACCAGTCAGCCTCACCTCTGTGCCTGGCAAGATCATGGAGCAGATCCTCCTGAAGGCTCTGCTGTGGCAGATGGAAAACAAAGCAGAGCTGTATGATGGCAACCAGCATGGCTTCACCAAGGGCAAATCATGCCTGACTAATTTGGTGGCTTTCTGTGATGAAGTGACAGTAGCGGTGGACAAGGGAAGTGCAACTGATGTCATCTACCTGGACCTGAGTAAGGCCTTCAACTCTGTCCCACATGACATCCTGGTCACCAGACTGGAAAAACACAGACTTGATGGGTGGACAACTCGCTGGATAAGGAATTGGCTGGATGATCACACACAGAGAGTAGTGATCAAGGGCACAATGTCCACCTGCAGACCAGTGACAAGTGGCGTCCCTCAGGGGTCAGTGCTGGGAGCAGTGCTGTTTAACATCTTTGTCAGTGACATGGACAGAGGAATCGAGTGCACCCTCAGCAAGTTTGCAGATGACACCAAGCTCTGTGGCAAAGTTGACTTGCTGGAGGGCAGGAATCCATCCAGAGCGACCTGGACAGGCTGGAGAGGTGGGCCCAGGCCAATCTCATGAAATTCAACATGGCCAAGTGTAAGGTCCTTCACCTGGGTCGGCACAATCCCAAGCACAACTCCAGGCTAGGTGGAGAATGGCTGGAGAGCAGCCCTGAGGAAAAAGGACCTGGGGGTCTGGGTTGATGAAAAGCTCAACATGAGCCAACAGTGTGCACAGGCAGCTCAGACAGCAACTGTGTGCTGGGCTGCATTAAGAGCAGCATGGCCAGCAGGACAAGGGAGGGGATTCTCCCCCTTTACTCTGCTCTTGTCAGACCCCCCCNACAAGGGAGGGGATTCTCCCCCTTTACTCTGCTCTTGTCAGACTCCACCTGGAGTACTGTGTGCAGTTCTGGAGCCCCCACACAAGAAGGACATGGAACTGCTGGAGAGAGTCCAGAGGAGGACCACAAAGATGATCAGAGGGCTGGAGCACCTCTGCTATGAGCACCTCTGCTGAGAGAGTTGGGGCTTTTCAGCCTGGAGAATAGAAGGCTTTGAGGATTCCTTATAGTAGCCTTCCAGTATCTGAAGGGAGCCTATAGGAGGGCTGGGGAAGGACTATTGACAAGGTCTTGTAATGACAGGACAAGGGGGAATGCGTTTAAACTGGCAGAGGGGAGATTTAAATGGAATGTTAGGAGGAAGTTCTTTACAGTGAGGGTGGTGAGGCACTGGAACGGGTTGCCCAGGGAGATTGTGGCTGCTCCCTCCCTGGAGGAGTTCAAGGCCAGGCTGGATCAGTTCTTGAGCATCCTGATCTAGAGGGAGGTGTCCCTGCCTATGGTGGGAGATTAGAACCGGATGATGTTAGAGGTCTCTTCCAACCTAAACCATTCTATGATTCTATGAATAAAATTCTGATCTCTGTCTCTTTGAAGCCTCTGCCTTGCTGAGATGAAAAAGTTCACTAATACTAAATCTGCAGTGCTCTGTATTTCCCTAGACACAACAATCTAAGGGTCAAACACCATTTCCACGTGTAGTTCATAGGATCACAGAGTCACAGGATGGGATTGGCAGGGACCCAAAGCGATTATCAAGTGAAACTTCCCTGCCAGTGCAGGACCATACAATCTATCTCAGGTCATAGAGGAATGCATCCAGATAGGCCTTGAAAGTCTCCAGAGAAGGACTAATGCATGCTCTTGTTATTTGGAGTTAGATGGTCACTTGCTTTGTTGACTTTGGAGCACTAAGAGGAGCACTGAGCTGCCAAAGAAGTGTCTTATGGTCTCAAAATGGACCAATTGCAGTGGAGCAATGAGATGTGGATCTGGGAAACTCACCAAGGTGTAAGAATTTATGCTCAGACCTAGTGGGTGCTACTTTTTCACTCCAGTCACTGCAGAGACGTGGTGCTTGTCAAGCACAGACTCAGTGCTTGGTGAGACTCTGGAACAGGTTGCCCAGGGAGGTCATGGATACCCAATACTTGGAGGTGGTCAAGGCCAGCTTGATTGAGATCTTGAGCAACCTGTTCTAATGGAAAGTGTCCCTGCCAATGGTGATCACCAAGGTCCCATCCAACCCAAACCATTCTGTAAATTCCATAAATATCATCCTCTTCAGTTAAGTAGTGGACTTAGCAGGTCAAAAACTTTTTGGTCCTTGATTGTCCTTGTTCTAGAGAGAAGTAAATATGTATTTCTGAGGTATCTCTAAAGTCTTTGGCAGTATATTGGAGGTTTCAGGAGGACACTAGAACAGAGCTGTAGAGGTTAGAGTAGGACATTGGTAGAGAGTTGTAGTTTCTTTAAAACAACACAAACATTTACAGAACAGGGAGAAGAGGCAAATAAACAAATAAATGTTTGAATAATACCAGAAACAGAGACAGGGAAAAGAGGCCCTTGGGTGTAGGAGGGAGCGAGTTACTCGATAGCACTAAAACGTAATAAGGGGCAAACAATCTAAAATTGACAAACGAGTTCCAATTACATTTTATGCTTAAAGCAGTTAAACCTTATTGCAGTTTACATGGAAGTTAAAGCAGTAACTACACAAACTGGAAGCATGGGGTTAAGGGAAAACTGCTATCCTTTGGCCCAGCTTTTAATGGGGACTTTGTCAGAAAGTCTGAAAGAATCCCTTTATGAGAATCATAGAATGGTTTGGGCTGGAAGGCAGCTTAAAGATCATCCACTTCCAACCCCCGCTGCCATGGGTAGGGACACTTCCCACTAAACCAGACTGCTCAAGGCTTCACCCAGCCTGACCTCAACTGCCTTCAGGGAGGGGGCATCCACAAACTCCTTGGGCAACCTGTTCCAATGTCTTGCTACCCTCACTTTCTTTCAAATATCCAGTCTAAACTTCTCACAGCTTAAAGTCATTCCCTCTTTTCCTACTCCTTTCCAGCTTGTTGCTAGCTCTGGAAACTGATTTTCTTGCACTAGACTATGTATACTTGCATAAGGACAACGAAAATTTGATTTGCCCAAATAAATTTGTCCCCAAATCAGTACTGAGTTTAGAGCTTAGCAGACAATTGCTGTATTACCTGGGGAGCTGGTGGAGTCAGCATTCCTGGAGGTGTTCAAGAAACATTGTGGACATGACACTTCAGAACATGGTTTAATGGACATGGTGGTGTTGATAGTTGGACTCGGTGATCTTAGAGGTCTTTTCCAACCAAAACAATTCTGTGATTTTGTGATTATTGCAGATGCTGTATATTTCAGATACATTGGTATGCTAAGTAGCTATTAGTTTAACAAAGGCCTTGAAGAATCAGAAGCAACTTTTCAGAGGTGATAGACTCAAAGGGATCTGGATCCTCTGGCTAACCTATCACTCAATTCTTCTGAAATAGGGAAAAATGGCAAATAGCTCCTCAAGGCATAGTCATATTTCTCTGAAAAAGAGAGGCACTATGAAAGAGAAATGTCAGAGAAAGAAAAATAGAAAGAAATGTACAGAGTAATACACTGAAAGCTAGAAGTCCAGATTTGGTTCCTCATTTTTCTGTTCCCATTCTGTGAGACTCCTGAAAAGTCTATTCACCTGTCTCCTGTCCTTCCTACTCTCTTTTCTAACTTGTCAAATGAAACTGTTGGCAGTTTAGGCCACAGGTTGCTTGTGGTCTTAAGTGGCTGCTTCTGTTAAGAGTTGTAAATATTCTGCTAGTAGAAAGACGAATAAAAAATAAGAAAGAAGAGTTAATAGGAGACAGCGAGAATCAGATGCACAGGTATAGAAAGAGAATGTTTGGAAGCAGCATCTCAGAATTACAAAGAAGAAAATATCCTGATAATGTACAATAAGAGTGAGAAATAGCAAAGAAATACAGGCGGAGTTTATTAACAGATTCATAGAATCATAGAATGGTTTGAGTTGGAAGGGACCTTAAAGATCATCTAGTTCTATCCCACTTCTATGGTCAGGAACACCTTCCACCAGACCAGGCTGTTCAAGGCTCCATCTAACCTGGCCTTGAGCCCCACCAGGACAGGGCATCCACAACTTATCTGATTTAACTCTGTCCTCCTACAGAGAAACCAACAGAACAAGCTGATAATTTCTTTGACTTCTGCAAACTTCTGTTGTTGAGATCTCAGGAAATGGAAAAGTGTTCCTATAAAGGGGCAGAGGTGGGAACAATAACTTCCTCAAAGTGCGGTTTTAGAAGAAGGGTTGTCCACACTGATCCTGTGGGTCTGTTCCTACTTTAAAGTGGATACTCTGCTGCTTTAGTTCAGATAAAATGCCTCCTCCCTTCAGTGCTTGCACATAAATTGCTATTAAATGTTACCATGTTATACAAGTGCATTGGGGAGGAAAATAAGCCCACTAATGGATTGTCCTGCTCCAGTGTTTCTTAACCTGAAGGATACCATGCTATTCCATGAACTGTGGGTGGGCAACAAACCACAGGAAAAAAAAAAAAAAAAGCAATAGAGGTGTGCCAGGCTCCATAAGGCTGCATTTCCCTCACCCTTTCTCCCCCATGCTTCTCCCCAGGCTGCGTATAAAGCTTAATGCAGATAAAGCATATGCTCCCCAAGATGCCTTCTGGCCCTCCTTCCCTGCTCACATGACAACCGTCACTTGGAGTCAGCCATGGTAGCAGCTCAAAGGGATCCAGGGCCTGCAGGCTCAGACTGCAGCTGGCTAGTCCAAGCTTCCTTTTTTTCATGATCTGAATACATTTTAAATGACCACAGAATCGTGGAATGGTAGGGGTTGGAAGGGACCTCTGGAGATCATCAAGTCCAACCCCTTGCCAAAGAAGGATCACCTAGGGCAGATCTGACGAGGAAAGGCTGAGAGATCTGAGCCTGTTTAGTCTGGAGAAGGCTGTCAGGGGATCTGATCAATGTTTATAAATATTTGAAGGATGAGTGACAAAAAGAAACGATCAGTCTCTTTACAATGCGTTCCTGTGATAGGTCAAGGGGCAATGGAGACGAAGTGGAACACAGGAAGTTCCACTTCAACATGAGGTAAGACTTTACAGTGAGGGTGCTGGAGCCCTGCAGCAGGCTGCCCAAAGAGGTTGTGGAGCCATGTGTCTTAGACCACAAGAGCTACCAGTGGTCAGCTCGGTTCCACAGGCTACAGGTAGCTCCTGTCCTGGGTGGGAGGAGCAGAAGAGAAAAAATGTTAATTGAGGATCAACCTCAGGCTTCCCTCAATAACAGAATCACAAAATGGTGGGGGAGGGTTGGAATGGACTTCTGAACATCACCGAGTCCAGCCCCCCCTGCCCAAGCAGGATCACCTAGAGCAGTCACACAGCAACACATCCAGACAGGCCGTGAAAGTCTCCAGTGATGTAGACTACCACCTCTCTAAGCAGCCTGGTCCAGTGCTCTGACACCCTCTGCCATCCTTCTCATGTTTAGATGGAACTTCCTGTGTTCAATTTTATGTCCATTACCTCTTGTCACTGTGGACCACTGAGAAGAGTTTGACTCCATTATCCTGACACCCATCCTTTTGATATTTATAGACATTAACAAGATTCCTCTCTCAGCCTCCTCCTCCCCAAGCTAAACAGTCCCAACTCTCTCAGCCTTTCCTCATATGAGAGACATTCCAGTCCTCTCCGATCTTAGTAGCCTTGTGGTGGACTCTCTTCAGTAGTTCTTTATCCTTTTTGAGCTAGAGTGCCCAGAACTAGACACAGTGGTAGTGGTTAGGAAGGGAACAGAACAAATCCTGATGACTACTACTTATACCAACATTACTCTTTTTCCTGTTATTAACAACAAAGTGAAAGGAAATAATTTCCCCCCTTTTGACGGAGCATAGACACATGGCTACTTACATGTTTTACATTAATGAGGAGGGGACATGTGTCTGTGACAGAGATACTCCACCATCACTTGACTGCAAAATAGGCAAACCCAGATGAACTCAAATGCCACAATGGTATTAAAAAGTTTTAAAACACCACTTTGATGGCTCCTCCATCCTGCTCTGTGTGTGCATCTGAGCAAACTGCTTCATCCATGCTGAACTGCATTGAATCCAGCAAAGCACAGGAGTTCATGGGGACAGTTTTAGATTCATAGGATGGTCTGAGTTGGAAGGGCCCCTACGGATCACCTAGTTCCAAACCCCTGCCATGGGTCAGGGACACCTCCCACTAGACCAGGTTGCTCAAGCCCTCATACAACTTGGCCTTGGACACCTCCAGGGAGGGGACATCCATGATCTCCCTGGGCAACTTGTTCTTGTGTCTCACCACCCTCACTGTTATGGATTTCTTTCTAATATCGTCTAAATCTACCTTCAGACCCTCAAGATAAGTGTCCCTATCTTGGCCTCTTCTCTGAAAAGGCCAGTAA
Organism: Psilopogon haemacephalus; assembly: GCA_013396835.1. NCBI lineage: Eukaryota > Metazoa > Chordata > Aves > Piciformes > Megalaimidae > Psilopogon > Psilopogon haemacephalus. The sequence continues at coordinate 603,182 of VWZI01021731.1, forward strand.
AGGCACAAAGTGTAATAAACAGTCCTACTAATAACAAAATGAAGCACACTTTAAAATGAAGTTCATGTCTGCTGTCAAACATCAACATTTGTTTTGGCAGAACTTTAGTAATCAAGAGGTAGAGAGGCTCCCTGGTGTACTATTCTTAATACTAAAATAAAGAAGCAAGGTGCTTACACTGACAAGTAAGAAACTTGTACCATTCAAGTTTTAACTGCATGGCTTCAGGCCTCTTATTCTTAGCAGTTCCTTACGAATAGAGAAGATGCTGCACACCTGCTTCACCATCTAGAAATGACAAGCTGAGGGACAATGGATTGAAGCTAGAAGGGGGATTTAGAATGGATATTAGGAAGAAATTCTTTATGATGAAGGTGGTGAGCCACTGGAACAGATTGCCCATGGAGGCTGTGAACGTCCTATACTATAACTGGAGGTGTTCAAAGCCAGACTGGATGAGGCTTTGAGCAACCTGGTAGAGCAGGATGTGTCCCTGCCTGTGGCAGTAGAGCTGTAACTAGAAGATATTTAAGGTCCCTTCCACCCCGAACCATCCTATGAAGCTATAAACCTATGAATCTATGACAGGAGGAAGCTCCATCCAAAAATTAGGCCAGCCTTTTCATACATGACTAATCAAATCTATGTGTCTTCACTTGTCAGCATCCCAACCTGTGAGACCTGATATGGATCTGATTTCCAGTGGATGGATGGTCAGCTCTGCTTTTCTTCATGAAAAAGAAAAAAAAAGAGGTAAAACACATTGATTACACAATATGTTTCTCCTCTTATTTTTATATTATTCAGGCACCAATTAATGCACCACTGCTTACAACAAGCAAGACCGTGGGACATTTGAGATATTTTTCTTGCGTGGTAGCAAAAAGATGACTTCTCAGAAACATGGATGCAATGTAACTTTCCAACATCAGCCTCTACTTTATGCCACCATTTTATTCAGACATCAGAAATATTGTTACAGTTATTTAACACGTTTGTCCAATTAAAAACAAATGAGAGTGGAACAGAAGAGTAGGGAAGCAATGGAAAGATGCTGGAATAGACCATATTACACTGGAAAAAAAGCTAAGGACAGACATCAGAAATATTATTTCTCAGTTATTTAATGCATTTCTGCCATTTAAAAGAATGAGAGGGGGAAAAACAAAAAGAGGAGCAGGGAAGCAATGGGACGATGCTGAAAGCAACCATACCAGAATGGTAAAACATAAGGAATAAACTGCAATATCCTTGGAGTGTTGGGATGCATAAAGCACTAGTGAAGCACAAATATTGTTTTGTTTTTTTTTTTTTTTTGGGGGGGGGGAAATGAATGCACTTCAGTTTCTATCATTGAAACTTACTATTTCTAACTTTTTTTTTGTAATATGCCAATTACTGACTAGAAGACAGAATTCCATCTGGAGACAGTGTCACACAAAAAAATTAGTGCTTCCTTACTGTAAGAATAAATACAGTGTTTTCTCCTTAAAAGAAATAATTTAAAAATCTTATATTCAAGCCTTTGCAAACATTACAATGTTGTGGCAGTGTGCACAGGGTGTCTTGACATTTGGGTTGGATTCCTGCAGGAGAAAAGAGCTTTCTTTTCCCTCAAATAAGTTATCCAGCAGAGCTTTTCCAACAGCGGTCAGCACAACAGCCACACAGCCACCCCGAAGCTGCTGGCCTCACCCTGTTGCTTTGTACCTATCAGCTTGCGGATCACACAAATTCTCAGATGAGTTTCACATCTCTGTGGCCGGCACCGTGCGTGAGGTGCAGGGCAGAGAAAGGGGCAAGCACGGCGGGTGGCACGGCCGCCACCCTGGCACTTCACCAGTTCTGCCCAACAAGCGGCCGCTGTCCCTGCGAAAAGCCGGTGCGCAAGGCTGCTGTGCTGCTGCCGGTGCTGGGCCGGTGAGGGCCTCTCCGCCACGTTTGGGCGAAGATCCGTAAGGCAGCAGGCACCGCCCGCTGATCCGCCGCATCCCCGTGCAGCGCCGCTGCCCCTCGGAGCCTTTCGCCGGGTCAGGGGGCGGCCGCTAGCCTCGGCCCGTCCGCACGGCTGCCCCCACGGGCCGCGGGGCTGGCTTCCCGTGTTTACTCCCCGAGCACGGGCTGTGCGGATGCGCTGCTGCTTCCCTCAACTTCTCCGCTCGCTGTGTTTTGGCCTCTGAATGAAACCCACCCAAGTCGACAGAGTAAGTTACCGGGGAGCTGCACGGAGGGCTGCGGGGGCTGGGGCCAAGCGGAGCTGAGCCGTGCCGTGCCGTACCCGCTGCCCGCACCCCGCCACCGCCGTTACCCCGCGGCGCTGCCCAGGGCAGACGTAGTTTACTCTCGCAGCCCTTCCCGGGCGGCCAGTGGACAGCAGCTGCCGGCGCTGTGGCCGGCACCGTTCGTCTCAGCGCTCCTCTGGGCGCTGATGGACTGCGGCCGGCACCCTCCCGCTACCTGCCCCACTCCGCCACAGCCGCCACCGGCTTCTGAAACACTGCGAAGCCAGCGCGACGATCTTTGTGTGAGTGTGTGCGCCAGCGGCTCCCTCGCGGGCCGCGGGTGTAACGGCACCGCTGAATGGCTGGCGAGCCCGTCCCTCAGCGAACCGGCCAATAGCGGGTCGCCTTATATCCCGGGGAGTGTTGTGGCGCTGCCCGGGTTGCATGGCTCTGTGTGGAGCCGCGTTCCGCGGGCGCCGAGGCGGAGGGGCTCCGCTGCGCGCCGCGTCTCGCTCCAGCCCAGCGGTGCGCCGCCCGCACGCCCGCCGAGGTGAGTGCACGCCTGCCCCCACCCTTCGCCGGCCAGCAGGAAGGCAGACGGAGACGGGCAGAGGCAGGCAGGGAAAGAGGTGCCCTAGTCCCACACTTTCACCTCCGCGACCCAGCGTTGAGGCAGTCCGGCAGTCCTGCGGCCCCCCCGGTGGCGTTGGTGGCCGGGAGGAAGGCGCTGAGCTTCCCCTGCCCTGCGCGGCGACTGCCGGGGCTTGCAGTCACTTTTCATCCCTCTCGTCAGCTCTGCCTCGGTTTGAAAGTTTGGGCAGGGGAGGACGGGTGGGCTGGTGCCTCCAGCCCTCTGCCCGGCCGGGAGGGCAGGAGTGGCCGGGGCTGTGTGAGCGCGGGGGGCGGCGGAGTGCATTGCAATCCAGCGCAGTGCATGTACAGAAAATAAAAGCCCAGAAGAAGGCGGCAGGGGTAGGCCAGCCAGTGCCAGGCTGCGTTTGAAACCAGGCACCTCTCGCCGCCACCGAGAGAGAGGCAAGAGCAGCGGCGGCGGAGGGAGGAAGGGGAAGGAGAGCGAGGAGGACGGCTAGCCATGGGCCGCCGCTCGGTGTGTGCCTCCGGGGGGAAATTGACAGGGAAATCGCGGCAGGCAGAAACGAAACTTCATCCCGAGGGGCGGCGAGGCGAGGCGCAGCGGAGAGTGCGCGGATCGGTATCGGCTGCTGCCGGCCTGGGGGGGCTCCGCGCTGCCGCCGCCGGGAGAAGGGGGGTTGGGGAGTGTGTGTATCAAACCGGGGAGGGCGAGGGAACCGACCTAGCGGCCGCACGGGGCTGGGGGGCGACGGGAGGAAAAAAACCCGGTGCCGACCCCGACAACAACAGCGGCCGAGCTCGGCCGGAGAGTTGGGCTGTGCGTTTTCCGGTAGTCATCGGCGATGCACCCGGGGCGGCGGCGGCAGTGGCGGCCCCGGTGGGCAGCTGGGGGGGGAGCGGGGGTGGGNTTGTGACATTGGGTGGTCGTGATGACAGAAAACTTGGCGAGAGGCTCCCCAGGGAGGGGGTGACCGCCTCGGGGACGGCTCTCTTGGCCGCCGGGAGCCGGATGGGTGCTCGGCTGTTATTTGCTGCTGCTGCGAGATCGGGTAGCTGGTAAATTACAGAAAGCAACCAACACTCCTCCTCCTCCCCCCCCGCCGCCCGCCAGCCGCTTCGTTCTT